>JAFEME010000295.1:0-36374 GCA_018831755.1 Niveomyces coronatus | reverse complement strand
CCCCCCCCCCCCCCCCCCCCCCCCTTACACACCCACACCCACACACACACTCAGTTCCCATCTGCCCATGAAAATAATCTCATTTTCCCTATCCTCTTTGCAATCATACACACAAACAACCACTCTTGACCCCTTTTACCTACGAACCCCTCAATATGCCTCACAACCAGTTCCACCCCTTCCCCCGGCTCCCCGCCGAGCTCCGCCTCCAGATCTGGCAGCTCGCCGCCGCCGCCGCCCTCCGGCCCGATCGCAGCGTCCTCTTCCCCTTCCGCCGGGGCTGCTGGCGCACGCGGCCGCTCCACCCCTGGGAGCCCGAGTACATGCCCGGCGCGACGCCCCTGGGCAACATGATCCTCGAGCACGACGTGCTCCGCCTCGGCGCCGCGCCCTACTCGCTCTCCGTCCTCCTCGCCTGCCGCGAGTCTCACGCCGCCGTGAAGCCCATCCTCCTCGCCGCCAACCGCCACCAGCGCCTCACGCTGCGCCCCGGCGGCGCCGGCGGCGGTGACGACGTCCTCCTCCTCTGGCGCCCCTTCGACCCCGCCCGCGACGTCCTCTTCCTCCCCTCCCCCGAGGCCGTCGACGCCTTCATCGCCGAGCCCCTCGAGGCGTTGCACGAGCCCGACATGCGCGACCTGCCCCCGCTCGACTGCCCGAGCCCCGACGTCATCCGCGTCGCCCTGACCCCCGCCGCCCTCGAGGCCGTCGCCGACGACTTGGGCGAGCTGTGGACGGGCTGCTCCGCCATCGAGGTCCTGTACGTCGTGGACGGCGGCGGCGGCGACGACGACGACCAGACGTCGCGCTGGGAGTTGGACGCGGGTGACGTGGCCCATGTCTGGGATGCGGCCCAGCGGAGGGTGGTGTGGGCGGAGCAGGAGGGCGGCGACGCCGAGGTGGAGGCCAAGCTCAGGGACATGGAGGGCGCCCTGGCCGAGAGGTTCCTCCAGATGCGGTGGGAGCGCTTCGAGCTGCGCACGCGGGCCGTGGTGGAAAGGGTGGCGCTGCATGATGCGATGTGATTTGTGATGGATGGATACCCTCTCATCTTCCAACCACTACCCAACAACGTCGGTGCCCAAGCTCAGCCATTTAAGAAAAAGCCATGTCTCATGTTGCTCAACAGACAATTTTATTGCATTCTATTACCCATGCATTAGCCTTGTACTTTGAAACTGTATCCACGAATTATATCCCCGCGAGATGCATCCAGCTATATAACCCAAGCAGAGAGACATGCCACCAAGACAAAGCAAGCAACGTGCCCAGAGCCCATCCATCTTCTTCGTCACCAAGAAAATAAAAAGAAAACAACACTGGGTGCATCAAATCCCCCCCCGCCCCCTCCCCGGAGAGAAAGAACAATGCCCGCACTAAGGTGTGATTCATCAGCAACGACGTGCATGTCTGTGATTGAGGCACGCATGTCTCGGCCTATTTCCACATCCCAGTAAGAAAAAAAGAAAAAACAAAAAGGCCAAGACATCTGCGGCCTGAAATGATGTTTTTAAAAAAACTGAAAATTGCCTCGCCGACTCTTTTCCTCTCAAGGAAAAAATGTCTCGCGAGAAATTTGCCTCCCCTTGTCAGCTGCCGGCTCAATCATTACAAACTCGTATAAAGGGAAAATTTTATAAAAAAGAAAAAGAAGAAGAAAACAAGGGGAAGCATAAATCCAGGCCACCGGATTGTATACGCCAAGTGGAAGAGAAATATAAAAACAATTTCATCCAAGCAGTAAGCAGTCGCTCTCGATATTCACCATATCCATACGGAGCCTTTTCGCGCAGTACTTCCAACATGACGACTCTTCAAGGTCGTCACGTAATTCCTCGCCTACACCATTTAAAACTTTCAAAACAAGAATAAATCTCAATCATCACGCTATCATACCCAGCCGGAAGCATCACCAATTTGTACCTCGCCTTCAACATCCCAGCACCCTCTTAGCAAAACTCGTGCCCCTCTACACTGAGTCCTTCATCACGAGGGAATCTAGCATTCTCACGAGACCAAGCAAACTTGCAAAAAAAAAAATAATAAAAAAATCAACATCATTCATTTCTAGAATAACAATGACTTCAGTCCGTGTCTTGCTCTGTAATCCACTCTTACCACCTGTTCGTTTCCGTCCCGTCTCCCAAGTCACGACCGAGCCTCTTCCAGCTCGAGTTCCAGTTGCCGTATGCGTTCGCTCTGATCTTGCGAGCCCGCCGAGCCGATCTTGCGCTTTAGCAGCTCCATCTCGTGCGTCAGCTGTGTGATCATCTTGGTCTGGCTACCGAGCAGCTGCTTGATCTCCTCCAGCGTAGTCTCGACACCGCCGCCGCCGCCATCGCCGACCGGAGTAGAGGCACCGCCCGGCATCCGGCTGAGAGGAGTGCCGGCCTGTGCAGTCGCAGCCACGGGAGCCGCAGCTGGTGCGGGTGCTGGCGCTGATGTCGTCTTGGTCGGGCCCGAGCGCACGGGAACGGGGTTGCGCTGCGCGGGCCGCCCGACATCTTCGAAGCTCGACGTCGTTGCCGCGTCGTCGTCATCGTCCTCGTCTTCCTCATTGTCTTGAAACTTGTTCGCCATGTTGGAAATCGAGCTCTTCTGATCCTTCACGGTAGGTGGAGCGCGCGAGACCACAGGCTTGGGTTCTTCGCGCTTCGGCTCCTCGCGCTTCACCTCGGGCTTCGTCTCGGCCTTGGGGGCGGCGGCCGGTTGAGCGGGTGGTTTGTATTCGGAAGCAATCTCTTTAGGCGCGCCGCCATCATAGATGCTCTCGAGGTCAATCTTGGACGGGATGGCAGTCTTGCCTCCGAGCCACTCTTGCGCCGTGCATCCGGGCTTCGTGCCGACAGCAGGTGGGAAGATGTCGGCTTGGAACGTCTCGGCTCGGCGCGGGACGGTGAAGGAGATGGGCTCAATGTATGTGTCGTTTACAGTCTTGTATGCGCGCATGACTTCGTTGTCGTGAACCTGCGTCAGGTCAGCTTCAGACTCTGGCAATCCCGCAGCACAACTGTCCCTACCTTGATGCCGCGACGAGGGACAAAGGCGATGCCACGTTGAGGATCGGGCGATTTGTACTCGCTCAAGAATTCGAACTTGTCGTTTTCATATTCGTAGTAGCGAATGTTGCCGTCACTAGAGCAATCTGTCAAAAAATGTCACCCCGACGACCTGCAGTTCACCTACCCCTTGCCAGCAAGATAAAGACAGTTGGACCCGTCATCTGCCACAGTCAGCGCACTAGAATCACGTCTATCCGTGCATCAATGTCTTCTCACCCCAAAAAGGCATGCAGACGCCAGAGATGGAGTCAATCATGGTGAAGCCGCCGATGGGTTCAGTATTGCCGGGCTCCCACAGTGCTATTTGGCGCTCGCTCATCTTGGAGAAGCCCGTCGTGGCGAAGCGATTATGCTCGCCCATCCACACAGCCCTGCTGTTCTTTGCGCCGGCATGCCCGGCGGCCTCGTGGACGGGCCTCTCCTGGCGCGCGTCCCAGACGCGGATCTTCTTGTCACGAGACGTCGTCGCCAGCAGGCTACCCGCGGCGTTCCAGGTCAGGCTCTGGACGATGTCGCCGTGCGGCAGGGCAAGCGGCGACTGGCCGGTGGAGATGTCCCATAGCTTGATGGTGTAGTCGCCCGAGGCCGAGGCGAGGATATTTTCGGCCGAGGGGTTGAAGAGCACCTGTCCGACTTTTCTGTGTCGTGCGCGCGCAAATCAGCACACCGTAGGAGGGCACGCGGAAGCTGCTTCATCGGAGCCAAGTTTTTTTTTTTTTTTTTCCTTCAGTCTCTGCAACGAGGGCGAGCTCCATGTCTTACCTGGAGTGGCCAGCGAGCTTGCTGACGGGGGCGACGTGGGTAATCTCCTCGGCGTCTGTGTAGAGGGTAAAGTCGTCTGGGACTTGCCACAGAAAGACCTTGCCGTCTTCGGAAGCGGAAGCGATGAAGCGGTCGTTGAAAGGGTGCCTGCCAAGTCACCGGGGAAAAAAAAAAGTCAGCTTCAGGCCATATTTTTTATTGCGTAGAGAGAGCATCGCAACGCACCAGTCCGTGTCGAGAACGGCAGCGGTGTGCCCACGGAACAGCGGGATCTGATCAGGGAGCTTGCCGCGCTCATCCAGCGGGATGACGGCAAAGGCGCCGCCGCCAGAGGAGTCCCAGTTGACAGAGAGATATTCCGGATTGGCCTGGCGAGAGAGGGTGGTTTTTTCCCGTTAGATAAACTGTGCTGCTGCTGATTCGGCGTCTCCTCCCCCCCCCCTCAGATCTGAGGAGCGTGCTCGCTGTCGCCAGATCCTCGAGTGAAGTATTTTTTTTTTCTCTTCTTCTTCATAAATCGTTTCCTCGTACCTTGATCAGGTTCGTGTCCCAGGCATTGCGACTAATATGCAGATTATCGTAGCAAAAATCCTTTCGCGTCGGCTTGCCGAATACGTGCCCTAGGAGACGGGGAAACAAGCGACGTCAGTCAATGGTCACGCGGCCACGAAGCTCAAAAGAACAGGGTGTTGTTTCTTTTCCTCGTAATTACTTACGATATTTCGACGCTCGAACAAATCTTCCTGCCATTGCTTCTTCAATTGGACAGTCTGGACGCGACGGAGAGTGGCGAGTGAGTTCGAGCGGTTTCGGATTCCAGGTTGGAAGGGCAAGTCTAATCTCGGGGGGGATGAGGTTCGATGCATCAACTGATGTGAGCCTCCCCGGGGGCCCCGCTGTCCGCTAGTGAGGTGCAGAGTCTGTGTGCTGTTGTGCTATACAGTACAGTACTGTACGAGTGACTTGCCCCGCCGTTGTCACAAAAGGTACAGTACACTGGATTCAACTGTACTGCTAGGTTCCTATTAGCAGAGGTAATGCACTAATGCTACGGTACAGTCACGGCAGCGGGTTGCGTCTAGCTGCTAAGAGCCTCCCTCGGCCTCTCTATAGTAGTAGACACACTATATACTAGTAGTACCTGATTACAGGTGTTGCTGTAGGTGCATCCGCGCCACGCGGCACTCAGCGCTGTCCCAAACTTGGCTTCAGCCTCCTTCCCCCACGCTGCCATACCGCCAGCCTCATCTGAAACCACCCTTCCATGACCAGACCAAGCTTTCACAGCCCACAGGAAATCCTTACAACCAATAGGCTTTCCTTTCCAATAATAGAAATGGCAAATGTCAAGAAAGTCTGGCCACGGTCGGCTCGATACGCGAGTCAGACTTACATTGCTTGGGAAGCCCAAACTCCCCCCCCCCTCTTTGCGACAGATAGGCCACTTTACACACTTCTTTCGCGCCGACAATAAATCTGCTGATTGCAAGTGAATTCAAAACTTGTCACGCAACAAACACCAAGATCAAAGCAAATACACATTCATTATAATGAAAGCTCTACCTGGTACAAACAGATATAAAACAGCAGATCAAGAAGCGGATAGACAGTGTGAATAGATAGCCATGAGCCGCAACAAAACGACATCGTCATTGTACTTGCTGCCCGCAAAGAAGAGAAGAAGAAGATCCGTATTCCAACATTGATTCATCCCATCTTGGCACTCACTAGTACCGTAACATCAAACAACTTTGACTAACAATCAAGAAGATAAAATCTCGCCATGCTTGTGAAAAAAAAAAAAATCCAGACAGCTCGTCATCCGTCCCGGCGCGAGCAACCACTTCAGAATACCTTCAAAACAGGGCACCGCCGCTTTGCACACTCTTGCTCCGACCGTGGCTCGACTTCCTCTCCGATCTTCGTCGAAGCTGCTCCTCCTTCTTCAAAACAACCTCGCACCACTTGGCTCGGGAGCGCGCACCGCCGTCATCGTCAGCACTGCTGACGCCTCTGCCAATCACCTCCTGCAGTGCCCTCATCCATCCGTCCTTGTGCGCGGCCGTGTCCGCGTAAAAATCAATCACCTCGCCATTGTTGAAGCGAATGCGGAAGCCTTCTTCCACAAACATGTAGCCTTCCTCCTCCTCGGCAAAGGCCGATCTACGGCGCCTGCCATCCTTGACCGTCATCTCCTTTTCTGTGAGCGCTCTCCGATCGTCAATCAAGCGCTTCGCGTTGCTCAGATTGATCGTGGCGCGAGGTTGTCGGGTAGCCTCGTGATACGCAGTCAGCCGACTCCCCACTAGCTTGAAGTATCTCCTACGCCAGTACTGTGTTGTCTCAGAGTCAGCAGCTACTCGCCTCAATAGAAAAATGTTGGAGGGCGCTTACAGGGCAGTCGCCTCCTTGTTGGCTTAGATGACCCTCCCAGCTTCGGGCCAGTCTCTCCTCTGCCGCTTTGAGTTCCCGCACGCACGAGTTCATGCTTTTGGGCATCTCCTCGTCCGTGATGTTCTTCGGTCTCGGCACGAACAACAGCTGCAGCTCCAGCTTTCCAATCTTATATGGTGCTTTGCGGATCACGGCCCCTGGCCCACGCTTGCTCTTCACGCTCGACGCAAAGTTCTCCTCCTCTGCTGCCCACTCATTGAAGCACACGACTTCGGCCGTGTACGGGCGGCCGAAGCAGCGGCTTTCGTGATCCTTGAGGCACACATATGCGCGGCCAAAACTGCCGTCTTCAGCGACGATCGGCGACAAGAGCTCATACCCGGAGGGTGTTCCGTTTCTTTGGCGGGCCAGTGCCTCCTGGTGCTGCTTGGCCACCCGTTCCTCTTCACGCTGGCGTATCTCGAGCTCTTTGCGCTTCTTTGGCGACGCAAAGACCCGGCTGAACGCCGAAGTCTTGGTCTTTGCAGGCTTGACGGGGGCAGAGTAGCTCAGGTAGGCGGGCTTCTCCAGTCGTACATTAAGAGTCAGCTGGAACTCCAAATCGTTGGGCACGACCAACTCAAACTCTTGACCGATTGGTGCGTTCCGCGCCAGTTCCAGCCAAGATGTGGTCACACAATGTACGCCGTTATCAAGCGTCAGGCTGAACCATGTGCGCTCATTTCTCGGAAGAGGGAGGTCAAGATCTTTTACACCCATCACCTTGACAAAGAGCCGGCCCCTCTCGACTCCGTCAAGAGCTCCGTTCGCATCCATGCCGACTTCTTCCTCGGCAATAGAGCGTGTTTGGATGCTGTTGCTCTGATGGCCCGGAAGGGGTGGAATGGACCCGACGCTGGTCGCCTTGGAGCCTACGCTCTTCTTGCGACTGGCGCTGTTCCAGGGCTCAACCGTCCAGGACTGCGGTCTGTCATTCTTGACCGGCGAGTTGTTGGCGGAGCGCGAGATCCTCCGACCATCATCACCATGCTTGTCGCTGGCCGCCACAAGCTTGGTGTTTTGCCGCATCAGGTAGCCGCGTTTTTGACCTTCAATCACACGCTCAAAGTCTTTGTCCAGGCTGAGCCCGGTGTCAAGGTCAAGCGTTAGACTGCGGTCCTTGAAACTTGGGTGACGGTCCACGTATGCAGTTTCGCCATCAGCCTGGTGATCTGACATATCGCGAGAAAGACGGTTCTTGTGCTTCTCGGGGATGCTGGGAACGCTTGGCACCTCATGGCTTGCCAGGCGCCGAGCCTCTCGCATCGTGGCCAAATCGGAGGGCGTGTTAGAAACCCTTGTCTTTAGCTTGGATCCTGACGCCTTGATGGTTGCCAGTTGCTCGGGAATAGCAGGTGACTCGACTGGCTCGTCAAACACGTCTCCATCTTCCTCCTCCTCTTCCACGGGATGGTGGATGACAGAGCCAGGGCTCTCAGGCTCCTCTGCATACTCTTCGTCGTCTCCCCAGCCACTGCCATCATACTCTGGCTTCGAGAACGTCTTTTCTGGCGTCACTGCACGTCGCGTCGGCGCGGGCGGCTGAGGTGTGAAAGGACGAGCCTGAACGGCATCGAGTGGCTCTGCGGCCGCATTCTGCTCCGTTTCGGGTGCATGATTATCTGGCCCAGGCAAAGTGGTCTTATCTGCATCTTCCGTGGGCGTCACCTCCTTGGTATCTTCCGCTCTCAGAGTATTCACAGCCTCTTGATATGTGTCGTCTTCGGGGAGCATGCTGATGTCTTCCTCCTCGTATTGCTCAGAGATGTCGTACCCATATCCCTGCGCATTCCTGTTGATGATGACACTGCCCTCATCAACAAAGGTATCCTCCAGGGCGGTTTCGTCCACAATGGTTTCGTCAACAAAGATGGAATCCTCAGTTGACGGGATGGGAATGTCTGGATCTTCTGGGATGACGGGGGTATCAAATTTTCTTTCCGGACTGCGCAAGGGGCTTTGGGCAGGGGAAGAGAAGTTAAAGTCCGAGGGTCTGTCGGTGGTCTTGTTACCGTTGACGCGGCGCATGATAGATTCGCGGGAGATTTTTCCCGGCATCTGAAAGTCGCCCAAGGTGGACATGTCGCACAAAGTGTCATCAGCCTGAGTCTCCTCGAGGGTCTCATTGGCGACCTTCATGTCCTCCGCCGCAGGGCTACTGATTCGGTCGCGAGCGCTCCCCCTTCTAAGGCGGCGTTCGCGTTGCTGTTCAGCTGCTGCTTTGGCGTCGGCATCGTCAGACATCATCATGAGCTTAAGCCGCTCCTCCAGAGGCATCTTGCTGTGCCCAAAGTTCTGAGTATCAGAGTGACCCGCATGGGTGGGAGGGGGCGTCGGCAGATCACGCTTGCCGGAGTTGATAGAATGCTCAGCGTCGACGGACATGCCCGAGGAGGAGTCGCTCGACTTGATGCGCTCGTGTCCCCTCTTGGGTACGGGAGGCAGGGGACGGTGCTCGGCGCTGGATGAAACCGAGCTGGTGCCGTTATTATTGCGGGAGCCGGTGACAGCCATGACAGGAATACCCTCTGGCATGGGGCTAGCTTCGTAGAGTCCCTGGCCGCGACCATAGGCGTTGCAGTCGTCGGGTCCAACGACGGGTGTCTTCATTGTGTCTTCAAGCGATGCGTCGAAACTATCGTCGGGGTTTCCGCCATGGGCAAGGTCGTAGTAGCCGTGTTCTCCGTCGGTGTCGTCGGACTCGTAGCTTCCTTCGCGTGAGTTGGATCCGATGGATGACAGATCGGGGGTGGCCATTTCATACTCATTAATCTGGGGGGGCGCGGCGTCAAAGGTCACACTCTTGACATGGCGAGAGGACCGGCTGGAGGAAAAGTCGTCGTCAATGTAGGACGAGCGGGTGGACCAAGTCCCGGTGACGGGGTCGAACGCGTCCTTGAACTTGGAAGGGGACAGCGACGACTTGGTCGGCGAAGAAGCCTGGTCGCGCGTTGCGCGGGGTGCTGCGGGAACTGCGACGGGCCCAACGGCGGTGGCAGTGCTCATGGTAGAGAAGAAGGAAGTCGTGGTGGATGCGGTGTCGCTGCGTCGAAACTCGGGTAACTGATATTCAGAGTCGAGCGAGCGCAGCGCAGCGCTGGAGGCAGTGCTGGAGGCGGACGAATGGCTAAAGTTGTTTACTTGGACCTTTGCGAGCGGTCTCTCGATTTGCGGGAGACGGGTAGGGTCATATTCCTGCTTCTGTTCCAGGGCGAGGATGTTGCTATTCTTGACTCGCGAAGCTCTCTGGAGTCGCTCGATGGAGGAGCGACGTTGTGGTGAGGGAGAGGCGGCGATTCGGCTGCCGCCGTAGGGAACATTTTCCGAGTTGCGGTTCTGCCAGAAGTGTCTCGGAGACGAGGGATTGCCATCAGGATTGCCATCCAGGGGCGAGGACTGGAATGGAGATGAATCGTTGCCGAGCGCCTGCTTCTGTGCAACGGGCTCGTCAGTCGAGGGCTTTCTGGGACACCAATACCCGTATCCTCTCCTAACAAAGCATTCCACATACCTTGGGCGAGATGTACTGGTTGTGCCAGCTTGGCGAGTTGCGGCGCCTCTCGGTGGGAGACAGCTCTGACAAGGGGCGGGGGATGCCAGTCGGCGCCTTTGTGGGCGACGCTTTGGGGGTCGTGCCTTTGGCGATCCTGAGGGGATGGACCTGTCGATGTGCGTTAATAATGCCTTGTTGTTGGGAGCACAAGACGGCCATTGCGCTGCATGCATACCTGTTCAGACATCTTTCTCTTTTTTTTTTTAACTGTATATATTTTCTCGGTTCTCAATGACAAAATACCATATGATCTATTCCCGAAACGACCGCATCGGAGAGTCAAATGATGTCGTTCAAGAATACCGAAGAATAAAAAAATGACGACGGCGTGATAAGACTGGAATGTTGCACGGAGATTATGCCGTCCGTTTGATGCCTCTTGGCTCGCTAACCCAACAAACGAGGTTGCCAAAGAGAAACCAACAGCTACTTAATGCGTAGTGAGGCGGCCCAAAACAGAGGCCTGCTCAGTTGGTGTGGCGTTTGGAGAGAACAAAAAAAAATCTTCGTCTTGTCCAACACTGTTATGATAAAAAAAACTTGTGAGGCCGTTGGAGTAGAAGAGATTCGAGGGGGGGGGGACCGGAATAGAGCGTCTCACAGCGAGCGGACGAGCCAAGGTATGTAAACGCACTGGCATGCTGCAAGACGCCGGGACCGACTGACTGGCCCCTCCGCTGCATGTATGGCCAGCAGCCGGTCGGGAAAAACAAACAAGAAAATGGCTGCAGTGGGAGGACAGCATGGTTGCCCGGGTAACACGACTAGCTCTATACCGTGGATGGAAGAAAAAAAAGCCACCGATTTGTATATGCCAGTGCCTACAGATAGCGCCGACTCTTTTGTCCACCTAATACGGGGAAGGGGTGGGCCGGTTGCTTAGTGGATTTGTTTTCTTTTTTAGCTGCGTCCAGGAGAGCCGGCAAACCTGAAAAGTGCCAGCCACAACATCGGATTGGCCAGCTATACTTGGCATCCATAGCACGCTACTGTACCTGAAAAGCAGCCGTATCGTTTCATCGTCACGAATGCCTCGCAGCGGCTTCCTGCCCCGCCAATATGCTGCGCGATCGGCCAGAGGAGGATCTACCATACACAACAACATTGGAGACAGTAAACAAGGCAGACAACAGCGAGTACTCTCTCGCCAGAATCTCTTTGTTGCGGTTTTGCTTGTACAAAACGCTCAACTCACAGCTGCCATCCACCGGGTTGGCTCTTGAGGGGTAAACAAAAGAATCTGCCGGCAACACCATAGTAAAAGGTGAATAAAAGGGCTGCTTTTTTTAGCCACTGTATCCCCCCGCCCCCATCAACCGCCGTTGCAATCCTTTCCCCCCAAACCGCCCCAGCAGCCTCCTGCAAAGGGGCAGCCAAAAAACCTCAAACGCCGGACCATCGTCAGATCCCATCACCCACTAACAAAATCCGACAATGCACGACATGATTTACACACCTGCCGACGAAAGCTATCCATTTTATTTTTTCTTTTCTCTAAAAAAAGAAAAAAAGAATCCATATTTACATTAATCCTTCTTGTTGCCTTGGTTTCCGGTCGTTTATGTTGTCTACCCATTGTAGAACGAAATCCGCATCTCTACCCTACCCATCCCATACAATCAATCTTTCCCACGATGAGATTCTAACTAGCAACGTACATACATCCCTGCGTAGAAACACTTTATTCGTAGATTTTGATAGTTTTTATTTTTATTTTTTTTATTTTCTTAAAGAAAAACTTTTTAGCCATTGCTGTATTTCCATCATTCTCCCCGCCGCCTGTTCCACTCGACGCAATCCGCAAACCTCACCCCGTTCCCGCCAAAGCAGTCCAGCGCGCTGCCTATCGTGAGATCGACCCTGCCCCCGCTCAGCCTCTCGACGCGCTCCAGATCGTCCAGGCTCTTGCCGCCGCCGGCGTACGTCACGGGCACGGAGCACCACCCGGCCAGCCGCGACACGAGCTCCTCGTCGATGCCCTGCTGCAGGCCCTCGTTGTCCGCCGCATGGACCAGGAACTCGCAGCAGTACGGCTCCAGCATCTCGATGGACTCTGCAATATATCCGGGCCGAAGGAGAAGTTCATCATCAGCACAACACACACACACACAGTCTCCCATCCCCTTTGATGAAAAAATTCCCAGTCACTCGCCAGAAGAAGAAGAAGAAGAAGAAGAAAAACTAACCTTGATTCACCTCCATGTCGGTTATCGTCTGCCACTTGTTCATCGCCACGAACCACCTACCGCCGCCCTCCCCGCGTCGCCGGCAGCTCAGATCAATCACGAGCTTCTGCCTATCGCCTCCCAGCGCCTTGAGCACGGCGTCCAGCCTCGGCTGGCTGAACTGCCCGCCGGGAAACAGAAACGACGTGACAATCACCTGCAGAACCCCGTCCTCCGCTGTGAGAACTCGCAAAACCTTTTATTTTGTGGCCTTGAACCCTGCCAGGGAGACGCACCTTTTCCGCCCCGGCCCCGATCCATTCCGCCGCGTTGCTGTCCGTGATGCCCCCTCCTACCTGCAGCCCGCCCGGCCACGCCGCGAGCGCCTGCCTCGCGGCATCCTCGTTGCCCGGGCCGAGCATCACGACGTGCGCGCCGCCGAGCGCGTGCTCCCGGTAGAGCTGCGCGTAGTGCGCCGCGGGCTGCTCCGAGACAAAGTTTGTCCGCAGCCTGGCCGCGTCGCCGGCGTCGAGCGTGCCGCCGACGATCTGCTTGACCTGGCCCGCGTGAAGGTCTATGCACGGTCGAAAGCGTGTCATTCTTGTGATGTTTTGTGTGTAACGTTTTGCCTATCGGTTGCTAATTCTATACGCAAAAAACCATGATGCTGTGAGAGATTAAGCGGGGCGGGCGACCCTGTTGGTCGGCCGGCTAGACGGTGACGACATACTCCTAACATTAAGCACAATCTATCCTCCAAATAGTCACATCAGACGTGATGTCAAACCTTTGTCTCCCCCATAAACAGTCACACACGATCAACCCATTTTACGGCCATATTTGCGGTGCAATACCCGTCGCGCCTCGATAAATTGATCACTTATTGCATATCTAGGGTAGCCAGTTACCTAACCGCGCAACGACCCAAAATCTCATACACCTCACTCCATATATATATTCATTCATTACCAGCCATTCGGCACACAGACACGCACACGTATATACTATTACACACACGATATATAAAACCCCGCACCCTCGTCATCATCCCAGCAACACATCCACCTCGTCCAGCACCTGCGCCTCCCACGCCTTCCTCAGCACGTGCCCGACGCCCCTCCTGTACGCCACGCCCGCGATCCTCTCCACCCACAGCACGTTGACCAGCTCGAGCGCGCCGGCGGCGTCGGCGTGCTCCTCCCAGCGCTCCGGCGGGAAGACGAGCGAGCCGCGGCGCTCCACCGCCGACGACACCGCCACGAACTCGAGCCGCTCGTCGCCCCCGTAGTTGGACGACTGCACCCCGAGCCAGCCGTCGTGAGCGCGGAACTCGCCCATCCACCGCCCGTCCCGGCCCCATATGTTGCCCGCCGCCACCGGCGGGCTCACCGTGCCCTTGGGAGACAGCGTCGCCAGCAGGTCCACGTCGAGCACCCCCGATGTCGTCCGGAACGCCAGCAGCGGACCCGGGAACGCCGTCTCCCCCGTCGGCGGCAGCGCCGCGACCCCGTTCGTCCCCCCGTCGTAGTAGTCATCGTCGTCGTAGCCGCCGCCGGCCCCCTCCTCCATCGGGATGGGAAACTTGAACACGGTGTCGTCGTCGCTGTCGTGCACAAAGTGCGCCCCGCTGCGGGACCAGCCCGGCGGCAGCGCCGCCGCCGCGTTGCGCCGCGACCGCAGGTCCCGGAACTGCAGGCCGTTGTTGGGCACCGGCACCGTGGTCGCGCGGTCGCTCAGGCGCCAGACCACCGTCGGCCGGATGCGGAACGAGCTCGCCGGCCGGAAGCGCCCGCCGCCGCCGTTCCCGCCGCGCTTGCTGCTCGCCCGCGTGTCCTCGACGTACTCGGCCGCCGCGGCGCGCCACAGCGTCAGGTCGACGCGCACGCCGTCGAACCACCAGCCCATCCAGGACCACGAGGGCAGGTACGGCGGCCTGGTGAGGGCGCGGCGGCGGATCGAGGCCTGCGGGCGCCACAGCAGCGCGCTGTCGAGGAACATGAGGGGCATACCGTACATGAAGCCGCCGGGGAACACGCGGGAGAGCACGCGGGTGACGCCGGAGAAGGCGCGCAGCGTGTCGTCGACGAGCGTCACCCGCCGCGCGCTGTAGTCGGCCGCGATGCGCGCGTACTCGTCCAGGTCAGGCCACGGCGTGTGCTGGAACCCGAGCGCGGCCGAGGATGGCCCGATGCGGTTCGTGCACTCGGCCGGCCTCCTCGACTTGAGTATCCGCGAGAACGCGTTCCCGCCGCCACCGCCAATTTGCCACAGGTCGCAGTGGCACTCCCACGTCACCGCCTCCTCGAAGAAGAAGACGGCGCGCCGCGAGTACAGCAGCTCCTGCAGCGTCCAGCCGCGCGTGTTCCAGCGCGACGCCATCAGCAGCTCGTTGTGGTCCGTACCTGGCGGCGCAGGCGCCGCCCCGACTCCAGCACTTCCGCGCCGGGTTGTGCTCGCTCGCCGCGGGTCCAGCGGCAGCAGGCCCGTGTTGACGTCGCCATGCGCCGCGACAATGGTCAGGTAGGCGTTGGAGAAGACGTAGGCCATGTTGCGGATGTGGTTCTCCTTGACCGCCTCGTCGTCCTGCACGATGCACAGGCGGTCGACCCAGACGTAGCGCAGGCCCAGCTTCCGCGCGAGCCACACGGCGTCGGCGATTGTGCGCGGCACGTCGTGCTCCGGCAGGCCCATCATCCACTGGTCTAGGTTGGCGCGGAGTAGCTGCTGCTGCTGCTGCTGCTGCTGCGCCGCGCCCCTCGAGGGCAGTGGCGGGGTCGGGCCCCAAACGTAGCTGAGGGCGACGTAGCGGTCCTCCGGGCCGGCGCGCACCAGGCGTTTCTCCGCGGCGTCGATGAGGAACTGCGGCCGGAACGTGCCGCCCCTGGCGCTGCTACCGCCGGCCCAGCGCCGCGTGGCGGTGCCGCCGGCGGGCTCGCCGTCGCCGATGCTGCAGTGGCGCCCGTGCTGGTTGTTGCACGTGTCGAGCCAGTCGCGGATGCGCGGGATGGGCGAGCTGACCTTGCCGACGCTGCTGCCGCCGCCAACGGCGGACCAGGACATGCGCCGCCGCGAGACGGGGGACGTCGGCGAGCTCTCGGCGACGCTGGCGGGGCTCCTGCGCGAAAAGGTGCTGCGCAGGCGCTCCGTCAGGCTCAGGCGGCGGTTCGGCGGAGACGGCGACGGCGGGGCGAGCGCGTCATCCTGATCCGCCCTGTCATGGCGCGGCGGGTAGCTGTCTCGCTGGCGTCTCCTGCGGCGCTCCCTGTCCCTGTCGTCCTCGCTCACGGTTCCCGGGGGCATCTCGTCGTCCCTGTCCGGGAGCCGGCTCCTTTCTCTCTGTCGGCGCCTCGGCCTGTCCACCGAGGCATCCCGAGGATCCCACGCGGTGCCAGGCATGACTTGGCCGGTTGTTTTTTTTCTTTTTCTTTTCCGTTTGTTGCTAGCGATGATGATGCCAAACCCACAGCGGCACGCTCATGACTGGATGGGGAGTTTTTGGAAAAGAGAAAAAAAAAAAAAAAAAAAAAAAAAAAAAAGGCAGACCGATGAGGAGCAGTATAGTAACAACAACAATAATAATAATTCAAACCAAAAAAAAAAGGGACCCGTGCGCTGCAGAATTAGTCCTCTCGGTATAGAGCAGGCGAGGATCAGGACCTGACCGTCTTTTTGTCCTCGTCGTCTTGAGAGCTTTACACTGGCGTCTCTGTAGCGCCGCCGGGGGAGTCGCTCTCTCTGAAGGCAAGTCGACCGCCTTGGGAGATTGTGGTGGTGAGCGGTAGGTACCTGGTACTGTACGTGGTATGTCTTGTTTGCGGGCGCTCCCTCTCCCACTGCACAAAATAGGCAACGCTAGAAGGTACTCGGAGAGCGCTCAATGCTTGTACCGGTCGAGGAAAGAGAGGGAGAGAGACAAGGTGACGTGGCAAGCTCGTAGAAGAGGCAAACGGCAAATAACAAAAACGCAAGTGAAAAGGCACCCTTTGTTTTTTTTTTGTTATTTCCCTCTCCATCGGCTCTCTCTGCCCTGGCAGGCAGGGGTGCGGCGTTGCGCCTCGTTCTCTCTCGTTGCTGGGGTGCGGGACAGCGCTGTTTTCTGGGCTGGCTGACGCGCGCCGCACCTCTGTCGTCCGGTTGGTTGCATGTACTACGACTTCTCACCGTGACTCTTATGCGAGATCTGAGAGAAAAAGGGCGGGCGGACGGGCTGCTGTCACGCCACTATTTGTCTGCGTCTGCGATAACGCCTTCCCCGTGCGATGACTACTGCTCTCTCTAATCCCTTGCAAAGTATTTATCTTGTCGGAACAAAACATATCAATTTCCTCTGCACACCAGCCGAACAGAAAAAAAAAGATCAACAATCCGATAAGCTACCCGGCGCTACACTTTTTTTTTTAGTCCTCGCCAGTGACATCATGCAAAACACCCCCGAGTCGGACATCTTATTAGTACACCAGTCGTCTAGATTGCTCGGAACTTTGCTCCTCGAGAGAGGGGAAACCGCATATATGATACTCTAACCCTCGATGACTCGCAAGGGAAACCCGGGTTCCCTCTATTGGGCTCCTCGGCACCCAACAGGCTCCATCCTGTGCGACCAGGACCGCCATATAGCACCGACCGCTTCGATATTTAATGGTCGGATAGAGTCAAATCTTTGTATACTTCTTTAGCGCCCAAGATCAACAACTACAGGTCGAGTAGTATAGTGGTTAACACGCCAGTCTCACACACTGGAGTCCCGGGTTCAATTCCCGGCTTGACCTTTTGTCCAGATTAGCCCCCCAAGGATAATTTATATGATGACGCAGATTGTTGCGTTTTTTTTTGTCAACTTTCTGAACCTATACAGAGCCCTCAGAAGCAATGGCACATCGTTTCCAGCTGGACGCGAACCGAGGATTGATATGCCCACACAGGTCTCACGCTGTCTCAAGTGCACTCCGTCTCGTGGAACTCGACCATCGGATTGGAAAGCTACCCATGCAAACCGCGACTGCCAAATTATAACTAGAGTTGAATATTGATTCCTTTTTACAAGCTCATGGTGAGATGCAGAAGCGACAGTCGGCCATGATAACATGCGTCCCAAAATAAGAATAATTCAAATGCCATCAAGCCATTCATTAAACCTGCCGCTCGACCTCTTCCGAGCCCTTCTTTTCCCAGTCCCTGATATACAACATACCGTCCGTCAACACCCAACAAGATGGAGAGAAAACAAGCAATCGCTAAAATTCAACGTGTCAAGAAAAAACCACATAGTCCTACACTTTTTCCATCTTCCGTAACCAGCAAAACATTGGGGCGCCACCCACTCCGACGGCTTTCCGGAAACCAGTCATTCATTGTGAAGACCAAGGTCGAAACTCGGCGAGATTGAGTCGCACCTCGAGAGAAGACAGAGGTGCGAAATATTAAAAACAGCAGGGAGTTGTTAGAAAGGATGCAGAGTGCTCATTTCGAACGGCTTGATACCATGACAAATAATAAACGCAACGCCTGTGCAAAGAAATAAAGGCTAAATTGAGTATGAATGCCAATTGATGATGGTTGGCTCGTTGGAGGGCAAACACAGATTGAGCACAGGAGGAAATAAAATGATTCAAGGTCTCAATCATCAATGCGAGGCCTCATAGGCAGGAGGTGGAGGGTGTTCTGTATCCTCCTCCCATGCTTGAGCAGCGCCGCCGTGATGTTGCTTCTCGTCGTAGACGCGGCGCGCAATCTCGCCCGCCATCTTCATGATCCATGCTTGCTCGAGAATGACGGACGGCGTATCTGACATGGTTGAAGCACTATCGCGCGCGCCGACCGTTTCCCGAGTATGCGCCGACGGCGACGTCTGCTCGTTCACTTTTTGCGTCTGTGAGAGGGGTGACTTGGCATGGTCGGACTTGCTGTGTTGCGGTCTGGCTTGGCCCTTGCTCGTCTGCTCATTGACCTTGTCCGCGCTGGTGTGCTGAGCGGTATATCGGGTCGCGGTGCCAGTGAGATCCTCAGTCGCTGCACGGCCGGCCTCAGACTCTTCGGGGACCGATGTGTTGATGAGGGGCTCGGAGCAGGGTACATTGACAGATGCCGTGTCCGAGGTGTGTGATGCATCATCGCTTGAGTCGATTTCAGAGCGGGCGCGACGCAGATTGACGACGCGCGTCTTCTTCTTCCGGCCCGGACGGGAACGGTGGTTCGTGGAGGCAGCCAGTGGGACGCTTCCCGAGTTGAGTGACGACAGCGATGGGCGCGCAGGCAGATAGCCATGCGAAGCGCTGCCCGTGTCGGAAAAGGTGTAGGTAGTGCTCGCACCACCAGTCATGGAGTACGTCTTGGCGAGGCTCGGTGTAGCGATCGCAGGGGTGGCAACATCCGAGTGATCCGCAGGGCCAGACCAGGCGCGGAAAACGACGTCACGGATTCCGGGTGTGAAGAGGGACAGCGTGCGATGAGAATCGGTCAGAGCAGCGAGGCGGAGCAGGTTTTTTTGCGAAAATAGATATTGCATCTCTCCGCCATGCAGGGTCAGCTCGGAAATGGCGTTGATGTCGAGCAGATTGCCTTTGGAGTCGACAGGATCTTCCGGCGGGCTAGAGAAGGGATCCATTCCCTGGTCGTCGACGTCTTCCTGGGGCGTCTCTGTGCCCTTTAGACCCTGATCTGCGCACCAAAATTGCAGTGACAGGCGGTGGATAATGGCGGGAAGCTCGTCCATCATGAGATTTCGTAGCTGTTGCTCGATAGTTCGCTGCAGGTAGTCGCGCACAAACTGTATGGAGTCAAATGTTGAGGAAACTTTGAGGGACTCGAGCGGGTCGTTGCGGAAGACGAGTGTCAGGCCCTTTTGCTTCGAGAAGACGAGAATGATGAATGCCGAGAGCTTAATCTCGGACAAGGTTATGGCAACTGGTATTGTCAGACCGGAGGCGGCGGCCAATGGTTGTGGAGAGGTGAAGAGAGGTTTTGAATCGAGATATGTATTGAGCGGATTGGCCTGTGACAGGGGAAAAATGAGTACTGGTCGTTATTCAAGTACAGAGAGAGGAAACCTTTTTCGTGTCGTAGCGGACGTACCTGGACGCGGGTTTTGAGTGTCAGGAACGCATCACCAGAGTAGCACATTTTAAAGATGCCGCGAAACCTGTCCTCGGCGAGATCGCCAATCTCGAGTATCTCCAGGTCGGGAGGCACGGTTCCCAGATTGAACTCACTCACGAGAATATCGTCGACAATGATGGGGGGCTTGGGCGACTTATTGAGCGCCTTGGTCAGCAGGTCCCTGGCGCGCTGGTAGAAGCCGGCGTCGGCCGTGAGAGGCGACCAGTTAAAGTTGAAGGCCATATCGAGATGGCGGCTATGAGCCCGCAAGCATCGGAGGTCCGCGGCGGATGACGGCGACGATTGAGCTTGGATGGGAAGAAGCTTTGCAGAGCCCTACGCTCGGGCGATGCGGCACACGGGATGGGCCGGTCTTTGATCGCGACGATGCGTGATAGAAAGGTGTAGCCCAACTTGATGATTGCGTGTGTATCGAGTGCTGGTTGTGCGCGCAGCACCTGGGATGATGCCAACTCTGAAATGAAGACGATGACCCGGACAAGGGGTTTGGTTGTTTGAAGAATGCGGAAACGGGTTGAAAGCAGCGATGCGCAATGACGCTGGGGTCAAGGGCGTGGAGGAATGGTGCAAAGGCAGGTGATTTTCAGGTGCTGCAGGCGGTTGATGTGCGCTGTGACCTCGGGTGTCAGGCAAAGAGTTTTTTTTTTTTTTTTTTTTTCCTTGTTTTTTTCACTTATGCGCCGTAGCTCTTCTCTGAAGCAGGCTTAGTATAGGAGCTGCAGGCTAACCTACTCCGTTGCAAAGCAATGAGGGCAAAGGGATTAGTATGGCTTACCCTGGCTGAGGAGGCTGAGAAGAGGAAGAGCAAAGAATGAAAAAGGGGAAAATTAGAGAATAAAAGGGGAGAGAGAAGCCGGCAAATAGTCGTGGCTATGAGGATATCTATGGAGGGATTTAAGAGGAAGGATTGGCTATCCCGATGGCTGTATACATAGGTTCTTTATGTTTTCTGGCGTTATTCTGCGCCGCGGTGTCTTTTCAGGCCTACAGAGCACTGTACCCAGGTAGTATTGTAGCGAGTTACAGTATGTACAGTAAATATAGATTAGTAGGCAGGGTACGGCGAGGGGCCCTAGTATCGTTCGCTCACAAGGCCTTGAAGTTCCTCCTACTCCGTGCTCCGCCCCCGTAAATAGCCAAGGGACTTATGATGCAACCATTTTGCCGGCACTGGATGGAGTACTGTACAAGCATCTCAGGAAGAGGGGGTCTCACCCTAGAGCGAGCCAAGTCGAGATCACAGCGGGTGAGCTTCTTTAATGATGATGATTTTACTCGTGATTTACTTATGGCTCGGGTGATGCAGACATTTGTTGCATGTGGCAGGAGGATGGATCTTGGGCAAGCCAGCAATGTTTACGTGCTTACCGTTGTACTCATCAGCTGAGAATTCGAGGGTATCACGCCTCCATCCCCTCTAGTCGTGCGGAGGGGATACACGCACACACACACACAACAAACGCCACTAGTTTGGTAGCGGCCGTTATTCTCGTGACGTCGTCGCGACGCGCGGGGTTTTTGTTTCCAGAAAGACGAGTGTCCCAGCAACGTCGAAACCTTGCTACTAGCCTCAAACAAAGGCCTGAAAGAGCAAATCCTTCAAAGGCAAACATGTGTGATGCGCAAGAACGTGGTCCCTAACGCCCGGGGGGTTGCCAGCCAGGCCGCTAGCGAGAGACGCCATCTCGCATCTCTGCGCTGGTAGCGATAATAATATAAAGCATCACCAACTAAGAATAGTAGCTAAATAAATGGTCATGAGCTGCTAGATTGGCGTGGTAATTTCTATTATAGAAGTGCCGCACTGCATAGACACGAATGAGCCAACTTCATCTCTCTTCTGAATTCCATAGCGCCTACAGCCATCTAATCAATCTGCTCCTCATTCTCATGCATAATATCCAACAACCGATCTACATCATCATCTTCTCCTTCAAGTGCAACTAACGGCCCCAGGCGACGGAAGTACATGCCCTCAAACTCCTCTGGATAGAACCCAGCGTATTCCCAGTCGATGACAGCCTTGACCTTGAGTGTCGCCGGGTCAACGATCACATTATGCGCAGAAAGGTCGTTGTGGCAGAAGACGAGGTCCTTTAACTCCCTAGGTTTCATCTTCCACTTAGGACGCGGGGATTCCACCATGATTCGGTACGGTGAAATGACCTATACACCGATCGACAACATGGAATGACAAAGAGGCAGAGTAAGCCTGCAAGTCCGGATGGCCCGCCTCAGATATCAGACTTGATGCTCCTCAGAGTTTTAGATAGCCCTCTAGTTCTACTTCAACAATCTTACGTTGCTCTATATCAAGCTTAGCCATTGCCACCCCCTCAACATGCTCCATCACCATATATACAGCATCATCGTCCTCGAAGCAGGCATGCAGCCTAGGCACCGGGATGTCTGTCTTATCGGCAATGAAGCGCAGGACAGCAGCCTCATTCAATATGCGCTCATTGCCAAAGCGAGGTATGAACAACGTGCCCCTGACGGGGTTGTCTGCCATTCCGATGGATGGATACTGCGCTTAACGAATGAGCCGTCGCCATGAAAGTATTTGCGCTCATGAGTAAAACCGACGCAGCCGTTTTCTCGTCGGATCATGAGGTTTGTAATAGGAGGCATCGTCTCGACTAAACCTACGACTCACGTTTTACGAGATGGAGTATGAGGAGGGAAAAGAAAAGAAAAATTCGAAAGGCGTTGGCGGGAATACCAGTATTGAATGCTACAACAAAGGGGCACCGCCACGCTTCAGCCACATATAGCTCCTATTGTCGTTAATTATTCTATCCATGACGCGAAGAAGCAACTGCTTGTTTCTGGCTCGCATCTCTGACCCCGTCGTGATACATACATACTGCACACATATTTTTACCTCTGGAGTCGTACAAGAGGCCAGTAGATTGCGGCAAGTACTCATGCGCTTTTTATCTATTTATTTTTTTTTTTTTTAAAAAAAAAGAAAATGACTGCTCATTCACTTTATTTTTTCTCATAATTAATCGGCAGTTTTTATTCTGTTCGCCGCTCTCCTGTGTGTTGCAGGTGCGACTCTGCAACGTGTCAGTACCACTCGAGTGCTGCACCTTGTTACTTGTGCAAATGTACCATATGTACATAGCACCGTGGTATTGTATTACTTTAGTAGTCAGTTACCTAGCAACAAGAGACGAGTTACGGTAGCGACCATAATAAGAGCGACATATGAGTCGATGTAAACTCCCGAAAACCTCAACATGAGCAGGCCGCCCGAGGGACTTGTCTCTCAACGCTGGCCCTATGATTCATAACCCCAAGATGCGAGTGGGCTAGGGTCGTTGTAGTCACCCATAGAAATGATAGAACTTTCGAAATGCGCCCGGCTTTGCCATGACAATGGCGCCATCGATCTTTTTTTATCGCTCAAACCAGACTCGTCTTGGTAGGGCCGAGGGGCGCGCGGAGGGGGGAAGGCCGGGCGGGGGAGAGGAGGGCAGCGAGAAAGTTACAGTACTTACAGGGTACCACTACTAGTACTACTGTAGGTATCAACGGGATGGACAAAAAAACCTGCCGATCTAGTCATGGTAGAAGGCGGAGTAAAAAGGCAGCTTTTTTTGGCCACCGCATGGCATCTACCCACTAACTATCTACTAGCACGGATACTGTATGGTCCATGGGCGCCCACCAAACGAGTTCACTGCAAACCCCGCAGCCCACTCGCTCAACTAACCAAGGCATGGTACATCCTCCCTCAACACCCTTTCTCTCTTTCGAGTCAAGTCGGCTCGCTCTTATTATTGTTATTTAGCTTTTATTAGCCTTGGTCCCGTGGATAATCTGTCAGTTGACAGCAAGATTTACCTGGCTTTCGCCAACTTGCATAATCGCGCCCCTGGTGCCCCCAGGATTCTTATCATCCCACCCAGTCTCCCGAATCATGGCCCTGTCAAACGTGCCACAGCGTCATCCAGGGCATCGACAGTGTCACCCAAGGCCGCAGCCTTCACAGCACAGTACAATCAGCATCCGCGTCCTGCCCAACCCGCGACTTCGGCACCCTCTCCGATCGAGGACACCACACATGTACGTCTGTCTGGCCTGCAGCCCGCTGCCGCTGCTGATCTTTCCCTTCCCTACGGCTGGCCCTCCTCTCTTCTCCCCGACCCCCCTCCCACACTCCGGCAAAAAGAAAAAAAGAAAATAATAGACTGACTCACCATGGCAGACTAATAATCAGCTTTTCAACCCACGGCGGCCGCTGGCAACGGCGGCGGCGGCGGCACAATGCGGCAAACGCACATCAAAACCCTTCCTAGAGGCTCCAGGCCCGTCACACTCGTCGGCGAGGGCGCTGCCAATGCCGTGTTTGAGATTAAGGTCCCTCACCACGGGCTCGCCGAGCAGACCTTTCGAGGTGAGTAGCTCCAGCTCAAGCCTAAATTCTACATCGTGTAATATACTCGAGCCTTCACCACATGTCTCATCCTGCCAAAGGGGGACTGAGGGCTGATACGAGTCCTGCAGGCCTGTTGCTGCGCGTTGCCAAAGTATCCTCGCTCGGCCAGCCCAACAAGTACGACTATATAATGCAGCAAGATTTTTACAAGACCGCTATTCGACCGCTGCTCGGCGCAAACGCCATTCATCAAGAACTTGTCAATCTGCGAATTTCCGGCATCATTGATGAGCTGAATAGCTTGCTTCAAGATATCGACCACACTCGCAAACCCAAATTCCGCGGCTCTTTCATTGGTCAGTCGGACTGGGGCCTGCTGATCGAAGACATGCGTCCTGCAGGCCTCACACCTGCATGCTTTCCATCGCCGCCGTCGTCGGCAGCCTCCTCGCGCAGCATTCTCATCGAGTTCAAACCGAAATGGCTCTGCCAGTCCCGCAGTGCCCCGGCCAACGCCGTTCGCTGCCGACAGTGCGCTCTCGAACTGCAGCGCCGACTTTTGAGCAAGCCCCCGACCGGTGTTGGCAGATTCGCGCCCGAGCGTAAGCCCTGCCCGCTGGCTCTGGTCGACGAGGATGCGCCGCGCGAGGTGTCGTCACCCTTTCGCATCGCGCCGCACTTGGCGGAGCTGCCCGACCACCAGCATCTCAAGACGTCCCTGGAGCGCATCCTGCAGGATCCTTTCCTGGACGACCTCCGCGCGCACCAGGAGCAGCTCGATGCCACGGGTCCGCTGCTCGCTCGAGCGGACGATGAGCAGTTCGGCACCGCCATGACCATACGCGACTGCACTTGCTTCGCCCTGATTCCTCGAGGTCAGGAAGCCGTTGCTGCCAGCGCCAGGAGTTCGCGCCAACACCAAAGCCAGGGCGAGATAAAGCTTCGCCTGGGCGACCTGGACTGGAAGGACCCTCAGACCAAGATGCGGCACTGGCGCGGTACGGAGCAGGCCCTTATCGATGGCGGCTTCTACACGGCAGAATGGATTCTTTGCAATGGCTCTTACTACCACCCACCGACGCTGTGCCTCCTCGAGACGAGGCCCAGAGCAGGAGTATCTGCTTCTGGGAGGCCAGACATCATATACCTGCTCGATCAGAATGCTGCCGACGAAAACACTACCGCAGCAGGCCCGCAACAGAAGCAGCCGCCGTACATATTTTCACATAGAGCAGACGTTGCCCTGCTGGAGGACAAGCTGCAGCCCTTTTGTGGCGCGATACCCCGCGCTTTCAGCTCACGTCGACCTGCACCTTTTTGACAAAGGAGCAAGAAGACTAGAAATTTTTTCTTCTCTTTTTTACTTCATGACATATAAGATCCATACCGGAGAAGTTATTCTGCAGGACGGAATCAGTTGTGTATAGGAATATGGCCAGAGGAGGCCGCAATCTTAGATGTACATGTGTGCTGATAATAAGAGCTAGAGAGGGACCGGTCTTTTCTAAAAATAAAATAATAATTTGTTTTAGGAAGTGGTTTTTTTTTTTCTGTTCTACAATTTAGGCACGAGTTTTAACTGGTAATAAGTTCCTGTCTCCTAAAGGGAGCTGAGTATCGCATCACATTCTCATTATACACTGCTTTACAGAGATGACGTCGTCCTCGTGCTATCCACAGTTGATTGTCATCGGCCTTTCTTTGGCGGATACAAGAAAGACGTTGGGCACCATGCGGTGCTGTCATCTGCTGGTTCACTGTAAATTGTCTTCTAGATTAGGTCGTTGATAGTGCGGACTCGCGAGGCTGTTAGATACCCAGCTTGCCAGGAGATATATATTGCCCCCTTTATTGCCCCCTCATTAAATACCGGCGACGGAAAAACTCAACAAACTGCCGGCAGCTAGACCAACGACCAGGCAGAGCCCCATGAAGCCGCCCGCGGCCTCGCGCTCGCCCTCGTCGACCCAGCCCGGCGCCGACGTCATCAGGCGGGAGCACAGCCAGCCGTTGGTGAAGCCAAAGGGCATCTGCACGACGAGCAGGTAGAACAGGTCGCTCGGCACCGCGGCGCCGCGGTTCTCGACGTTGCACAGCAGGTACAGCGGGACGTGCGCGACGCGCAGGGCGGCCAGCGCGAAGAGCCGCGTGGGCGACCGGCTCGCGCCGCTGCCCCCGGCGACGGCCGTCATGAGCCGGCCCGCGAAGTCGCCGAGGTTCCAGAAGAAGAAGGCGAGCGGGATGAAGGCGTCGGGGGCGAAGAGGCCGCCGACCCAGGCCTCGGTGGGCTCCTGCACGGAGTGCACCTTGGCCGTGAGCACGGGGAAGAACATGGTGGTGGTGAAGACGAGGGCGATGGCCGAGGCGTGCCAGCGCAGCTTGGAGAAGAGCAGGGGCATGGGCACGACCTTGCGGGTGGCGGCCTCGGGCTGCGTGGTCATGATGTCGGTGTGGTGGATGCTGCCCTCGCCGAGGGGGAGGTGCTCGTCGTGCTCCGCCTGGGCGAGGACACGGTACTCGGCGTGGCGCCTGTGGTGCCTGGCCAGCGGGACGACGGCCGCCGAGGCCAGCACGGAGACGACGACGGCGGCGAGGAAGTAGACAAACGCGGACGTCTTGCCGTGGGTGGCCGGTCCGCCACGGCGAGATGTCGTGCCGCTGCTGGCTGTAGCGGTGCTGTCGACGCGGGACGGGAAGAGCAGCACGCTGAGGACCTCGGAGAGGGCGGGCAGTATCCCCGCGACGCTCTGTCCCGTGACGAGGGCCTGCATGTATTCGGGACGGCCGAAGCTGGCGGCAAAGGCGAGCGCGCCGTTCTGGAGCAGGCCGGTGGCGAGCGAGGTGGCGGCGACCATGGCGAGGACGAAGGCGAAGTAGGCCTTGGCGGAGGCGACGTCGAGGAGGAGCGCGGTGGAGGCGGTGAGGAGGGCAAATGTGGCCATGTTGATGAAGAGGCCGGCTTGGATGCGGCGCGGGTACGACGCGGTGCGCTGCAGGCCGGTGAGGACGAGGACGGCGACGAGGCTGGTGGCGGTCGAGACGGTCATGATGGTGGGCTGGAAGTTTGTCTGGATCCAGTCGCTGCCTTGGAACCTGGACGCGAAGTATGGGGCGGCGGCGAGAAACATGTTCCTAGAAACGAGGGTGCTTATCAGCGTGGAAGCTCGTCGCCCGTACACGGGGAAAGAGGAAGAGGAAGAGGGGATGGAGGTGGAGGAGCAGCTCACCAGGCCCAGAGCATGGCCATGCCGAGAAAGCCAAAGACGCCATAGTCTACCCAGGAGAATTGCAGGGCAGCGGCGTCAGTGCCGTCGACATCGCAGTAGCCGTCCTCCGCGATGGCGCTGCTGCCGGTGTGCATCTCGGTCGGGATGTCGGGCCCCGTCAGCGGCTCGAATTCCGCCGAGTGGGAGGAGCCGCGCCGGGGAAAGACCCTGCGGGAGCTCTTCATGGCATGCAGAGAGATGTGAGAAGAGAAATTTGTGTGTGTGATTTTTTCTTCTCAACAAATTAGGCGTGTATTTAGTTACTCTCGAGGAAAAAAAAAATATCGACAGGCTTGTTTGCGAGAGACCGGCTCGCGATGTTGGGATGTGCGGTAGGGCGGGGGAGATGGGAGAACGTGGCGGGTAGGATTATCGCTCGGGCCGCTCGGGTGGGAGAGGTCGATGGATGGATGGGAGTCGGATGGCTTGGAGGAGAGCGGCGATTGATTAAGACATTCGGGGGATGGAAAGCGTTTCGAGAGTCTAGATGTAGGTGTAATGGTCACGCTGAGGGAATGAATGATGAGCAATGCGACTGCGGGTGACCTGAATGGCTGCATGTTGGTGGAGTACTTACAGTACTATCTAGCTAAATACTAAGGTACCCTAGTACCGTGTGTAGCTACTTAGTACTAGAATGTACATGCTGTAGTCTGTAGACGGACACGCGGACGGACCCCGCCGGAACAGGGCGGCTGGCGGGGCTGACAGCGGCAAAGTCTCACTCCCGGGGTCATGGACCTGGTTGGTGATGGTGTTTTCTATCCTGTGTTTTCCCCAAGCCCGCTCTGCATGGCTTTTCTTCCAAGCAAACGTATGCATGAGTCTATAGTATCATCTCTCCGACACTAGGTAAGGGAACGCAGAAAGCCTGAACATACATGGCTTTCGAAAACCGTCTACGCTCGCCGTCTACGCTGAGCCACCCCCTCTGCCCCTGCTCCATCACCATCCACACTACTCGTCAAGCACATGTCTCATAGAGTCTCAAAATTTGTCTGTGATTTGCGACGTCATATGGGCCGATGATTGCCGTGACGCAACTCTCTGCCACGACGCCACAGCTTTTCCAACGCTGCGCGCTCTCTTCCGTGACGCGTACAGATGTAAACGAGATTGACGGGCTAACCGAGTGTACCGTTCCTCACGATTGGATCGGCTCATGCTTGCTTGTTCGAATCTGTGTTTCAAGCACGGCCTCGAGGTCTGCTCCTGCGTAAAAAGCAAGCAGCATCTGAGCAAGGGACCCGGCTGATCGATAAAAGCTGACATCCAAGGTAATCCAAACCGGCCTTAAGACATGAATTTTGTTCTATTTCTACCTGAGTATGAAGCTATTGGCATGGCCAGAATCGCTTGCGAGATCTGACCAGCATCCTACTTCTTTTATAATTACAACAGCAAACGTCCATGTCAAAAACGTTGTAGCAATAAAGTGTGACGAGGCCTTCCGCAGTAGAAAATGCACATTATGCATGCCTGCCTACCATTACTCTACCTCTTCCACAATCGATACTGTGTTGGTGTGATTTTCTTGAAACAAAAGGCTCTTGGCCCGTTGGGTGTGCGTGTGAATCCAGCTATTCGTCAGGGCCAAATCCTGTCTCATCCACGGGAGTCCTTGCTCATCTCGGCGTCGCCCTGTTTCGTCTTGCGCGCCTTCTTGGGCGTCTGCTTCTGCTGCCGACCACCCGCCTTCTAAGCAGGCTTCACCGGCGTCGCCGTTGCCGCGGCTGCCGCGCTCTCCGCCTTGAGCCGCGCTAGGTACTCCTCCTTTTCCTTCAGCTCCGCCACCACCCGCGCGCTCATCTCCTCCGTCTTGCTCTGCGCGTCCCTGAGCTTCTTAGTCTCGGCCGCCTCGGTCTCGCGGCTGAACGGTTGTCCGGGGCGGTTGTGCCGCGGGATCATGGCCGAGCGCTCCCAGACGCCGTCGCTGTCGGCAGGCGGCAGCGGCGGTGCCGGCCGGTTCTTTCCCTTGCCCTTTCCACCGCCGCCGCCGCTCCACCCCTTGGGCACGGCGCCGCTGGTGAGGATGTTGTAGAAGGCGTCGTACGGCTCGTTGAAGAGTTGCTCCTCGTAGCTCCAGGCACGGACCTCGCCGTTCTGCGTCACCATGGCCTGCTTCTCCTCCTCGGTGCGGCCAAACGGGTGCAGCCGCAGGTAGTGGTAGAGCGTCTGGGGCTTCTCGCCCGACTCGTTGACGTAGTAGAGCTTGAGTGTGATGTCGAATTCGCCCCAGCCAGTGTCGCTGACCATGAAGGGCTTTCCCGGCTGCCCGTCGATCACTACGAAAAAAAAAAGACAAATGTTAGATGAGCTCTGTAAATTTTTGGGGTTTGCGCTTAATAGCTATCCAAAGGGAGTGGGTTCGAGCGCACTTCGGACATGGTTGGGAATCGATTCATGCAGCTTAAACTGAACGCGCCGCAGCCAGTACGTGATGTCGGTATCCTCGAGGCCCTTGACGAAGACGCACCACGAGTGCGTGTGGTTGTCGGGCGCGCCGACGGGCCGCGGGTTCGTCTCGCTGAAGGGCAGGGCGGTGGTGCCGACGATGAAGGGACGGCGGACCTGGGTTAGCTTGACGCGCTTGCCGAGCTGGTTATTGGGAGCCATGGTGTCGTCTGATCATCGAGTGTGCCTCAAGGGCGGATTCGGGTTGGAGGCGATGACTGCGCGCCGACTGGCGACTGTGGCGCAAGTTGTGGCATTGGTTGTCGGTGGGAGAGAGATGGAAATGAGGCTGCTAAAGGTTCGAGAAATCAATCTGGACCCAGCCTACTCCAGAGGAGCAGTACCTACTAGTACTCGCTCAACTACCCCCACATAAACACTACAGAATGTAAATACAGGTACCTAGCGCTAGGTAGATAGTAGGCGCCGCCGGCAGCCGAAGGAACCAATACGCGCTGGACCGCCCCACTGTACTGTAGCTCCCTGAGATCGCCAGCGCAGAATGACTTCACCATTGACTCGTCGCGATCTGACTTTCTTTTTTTTTTTTTAAGCGGCGACTGGCCCTGTCCCACGTTCCATGTACTTTTACATTGCCGCTCATTCTGATCACAGCCTTATCCCACAGTCTTATCCGACTTCCTGTATATCCTCATAGTCCTGATCTTCATCAATCTCTGCCGACAAGGAGCAGCAAACGAGAAATCCAAACCACAAGCCTCGTCTCACCATGGCTGCCGCCGCAAAGAAGCTTGTCATCTGCGGAGGCAACGGCTTTCTCGGCTCCCGAATATGCAAATACGCCGTAGCCAGAGGATGGGATGTCACCTCTGTCAGGTGCGGACCATCTCTCTCCGCAACCCCAAGGCCCTCACGTCGCTGCTTCTTCTGCCTCTCCTGCTGACGCAACCACTAGCCGCTCCGGCCAACCGAGATGGGACACCGTCACCTCCTCCGCCGCCGCCCCCAGCTGGTCGCACCAGGTCTCCTGGGAGCGCGGCGACATCCTCCGGCCCGCCTCCTACGCGCCCTTCCTGCGCGGCGCCGACTACGTCGTCCACAGCATGGGTATCCTCCTCGAGGCCGACTACAAGGGCCTGCTTTCCGGCCGCGAGAACCCGCTCACCGGCATCCAGAAGGTTTTCTCCGCCACCAGCCCTCCGGGCCAGCGCGGCAACGGCACCACCGTCGACCCCCTCCGCGCCGCACCGGACGCCGACCTCCGGCCGCCCAGCCAGAGCGACCAGTTCTCGTACGAGGTCATGAACCGCGATAGTGCCGTCGCGCTCGCCCGCGGGGCCGCCGACGCCGGTGCCGGCGCCTTTGTCTACGTCTCGGCCGCGGGCGGCTCACCTATGCTGCCGCAGCGGTACATCTCGACGAAGCGCGAGGCCGAGGTTACCATCGCCAGGGAGTTCCCGGCCATGAGGAGCGTCTTTGTGCGCCCGCCGTTTATGTTTGACGAGTCGAGAAAAGTCACCATGGGGCTGGCGGCGGCCGTCGGCGCCGGGGCCCTCTTCAACAAGTTCACGGGGGGTTATCTGAGCGGCCTCATGGGGGCGGCGGGTGCGAAGCCCGTCAGGGTGGAAATGGTGGCCGAGGCGCTCGTAGAGGCGCTCGCGGACGACCAGGTCAGTGGACCCGTCGAGACGGCGCAGATGGAGGAGCTGGCACACAAAGCGTGGCGGAAAACAATGCTGTAATATATTAAGATGGTGTGAAAAAAAGGAAACAACAACGACGAAAGCAGTCTCGAAAAATAATCTCGTGGAGGACCTGCATGCAAGCGCGCTAAATCTAGAGTGTACAACATAATGAACAAAAAACAACTTGTCACATTGGGAATCGCTGGAAGAAAAAAAAACATCACCCTCCCCTCACCCCATGGCATCTATATCATTGTGCCTCTTTCAAAGCTATCGCGGATATCCGAGGTGTACTTGTCGTAGAACCTGGCCAGTTTCTGGTTGAACTGCTTGTTCTTCTCGTTGATGTAGGTGACGTCGCCGTCGTCGCCGTTCTTGGCCTGGCGCTCCTTTCTCTTCTTGAGGCTCTGCGCCTCGGCGCGGTGCATGTCGGCGACGAGGCGGTCGACGGCGGCCTTGTCCGGGCGGTTCTGGGCGAAGGAGGTGGAGTCGGCGGTGGCGTAAAAGGTGCCGTCGCGGTCGACGGCCAGCATCTCGCCGTCGTCGGTCTCGACGATCTCCAGGGTGCCGGCGGCGGCGGCGCGCTCGACGGCGGCGAGCTTCTGGCGGGTGTAGGCGGCGAGGTCGACGTCGAGGTTCCTGAGCTGGCGCTTGTACACCTTGTTGCTCTCGGCCTGGTAGTCCTGGAAGGCGTTGTTGTCGCGGTGGGCGGCCCTCTTCTTGAGGCGGCGGTCCCAGCGCTCGCTCTCGTCGACGGTCCAGTCCCAGGCGCGCTTGCGCTCGAAGTCGCCGCCCGCGTCCTCCGTCTCGGCCCTGAGGAGCTTGTGCGCGGCGATGTCGTGCCGGCGTCGCAGGGCCGTCAGCTGCGCGGGGTCCTCGGCCAGCCGCTGCGACTCGCGAGTCACCTCCTTCATGTTGGTCTCCGAGGACGACTTGGCGCGAGCCTGGAGCGCCTTGAAGCGCGCCATGCGGTCTTGCGTGGGCGTGCTGTCGGCCATGGCGGTGTTTTGTTGTGATGGTGGTGGTATTCTGTTGTGATGATGATGGTGGTGGTGGTGGTGGTGGTGGTGGACGCTGGAAGTGGTAGGGAAGAGATGATGGAGCAGCGGGGCTCGAAATGCGAGTCTACTTGGCCTGGATAAGGAATTGACTGGGCGATAAGACTTTATAACAGCAATAACAGCAACAGCAGCAGCAGCAGCAACAGACGATGATAATATCTTGAGCAATACGGTATGAAAATTATTACAAGAGAGAAATTATAAGTAGGACCCCGCCTCCTCTTTAATGTTGAAATTTTAGCTTACGCCCAGAAACATGCCCGCGCGCTACATATTACTGGTATGTACTACTAGTAGGTACGGAACGATTTAAAGGCACTGAAAGTTGAGTTGGGCGGTTTCCTGATTTGGTAGACAAAAAAAAGCGGGCACATTCTCCGCCAACAAATGCATTGAGCGATGGCTTTTGTTTTGTCTCCCGCGTGAGTAGGCATCGGCCAATACGGCTCACTGACCACCACAGGCACTACACCGGTCAAAGTCCCCTGAAAGTTCACCCTTTGCGTTCTCCTCACTCGGGGGAGAGCATTTTGATGAGACAAAACTCTATTCGTCTCGCGCCCGAGCGCCCCCAGTCGGAAACATCCCAACGACACGCTGGAAATTCCGGGCGATAGTTCATAACCCAACCGGGGAGGCATCTCTGCGCCGCCCTTCGATGGCTCTCCGGGAAAAAGCTGCCGAGCTCGGCCTGGCCATGCAGCGGACATGGCGGCCCACGGCGAGCACGAGATCAGCACAACGGCGCGGCATCAGGACCTTTGACCGCAGGGTTGACAAGAAGGACCAGATATACTACACGCTGGCCAAGAAGAGAGCCGGCACCGACCCAGCGGCGACCGGCGGCAGCCAGCAGTTCTTTGACATGCCCGACCTCGTGCTCGACCTGGACGCCGAGGGCACGGCGGGGGTGCGGGCGTTTAGCGACGAGCAGGACGAGGAGGCGCTGCGAGCGAGATGGCGCGTCGATCCGAAAAGGGAGGAGGTCAGGGCGAAGCTCGACGTGCTGGAAGCTAAGCTCAGCGAGTCGCGGCGCAGGGCGAGGGACATTGTCGCCAACCCGGCCAATGTTTGGCGGCTTACATCGTACGACCTCCTGGTCGCGGCGCTTCACGGGTCGCCCGGGGCGAAAAGCGGCGCCGCTCCTGCAAAGGCTGTCTGCACGGATGCGCTGCAAGGCTCGCGTCTCGTCGATGCGCTGCGACGCGAGAACGGGATACCAGACCACGCGAGCTCGTCCGACGTCCTCTTGCTAGAGTGGATGATGCTGCGACGTCGCCACACTGACATGAACGTTGGGGAGCACGCCCCTCTGAGGAACGAAGCGTTCGTCGCGGAGCTTCGCTCCCAGCCTTCGATTGCCGCCATCAGGCGCCTCCTGCTGCGCAACCTGAGGCCCATGGCAAACCTCAAGGCACATTTCGGCGTCTCGCGCGCAAAACAGGAAGCGACTGTCGACCTCGGCGGTCAGATACGCAAATGCTGCATACGCATCCTCGAGTCGCCCAAGGCGCAGCCCGGCAACTCGCTCAGCTGCCTCGCGCTGGTCAGCGCCCTGGAGCACCGGCTTTCCAAGATTGGTCGCGACTTCGACTACCGACTGCACGGCCTGGCCCTGAGGGCCGTGGCACAGGCAGGCTCCGTCGTCCCTCTCTCCGAATGGATACGGCGCGTATGTCAGAGCCGGACGGGGAGAAGGGGACCGGAAATGCTGGAGGACGTCGCCGAATGCATCAAGGTGTACACGAGACGGCTCGCGGTAGGGTCCATCGGTGCGGGCGACCGACTCCTGCTCTTCCAGCTGCTGACCGGGCTGGATGAGCAGGGGCAGCTGAGCCCGGAGTCGCTCCGCTCGATCGTTGTTGGCAGCTTCAACGCCGCGCCGGCCATGAAGACGCTATACACGGGTCGGGCTCATCATGTGTACGCCAGGCTCCTCCGTGAACTAGGGGCCGCCCGAACGCTCCAGAAGGAGGCGGAAATCGCGGGGCCGGATTTGCAGGCGATTTTCGCGGACGAGTTGGGCGGCATGGTGGGACAGGGCGAGACGCCGAACACGGAGGGAGTCGAGACGCTGTCGCTAAGGGAGTGCGTCAGTCTGGACTACCATGATCTTGGCGAGGCAAAGTGAAGTGTATATATTCATCTGTATATAGCAATGTACGACCAAAAGGCAGACTTGATCTTGAAGCAAAAGCAAAAGTGACATTCACAGCGGGAATTCAACGCATCTCACACGCCGTGAAGAGCCTGAGTAACGAATTTGTCACGGCTCTGGGCCGCATTTCACACTCACTAACCCGCCTAGACCCGACAAGGGATGTATAGCCTCACTGCTCTCTTGTTGCTATTGTAACAGGATAAAAGGGCGTCTTTATTACAACATCATTCACCCTGCTCACGGCGGGCTACGGATAAAAAACGACGAGGGCCAGTGGCACACCAGAAATCCGGGTAAAGAAGTTATATGCACCACAGCCACGTTGGTCGTTGCCTGGTTTTTCTTTTCTGGTGCAACTGTCTGAGCGTGAATCCTCCAGCCGCCAACGTCTCTCTACCGTGAACGACTGCTTTTCTCTTCTTCTTTGTTTTTCTTAGGATCGATAGAGTTCAAAACCTCAGCCCCAAGAAGAACAAAAAGAAAAAAAAAAGAATGAAAGAACTCGATCCCCTCTTCTTCATCATCTTTCTCTCCCATATCGAGCCTGTGCAGGTGCCGCGGGGGTCCGCATGACGTCCGACCTGAAACGCAAAGCCGGCGTCGGAGCCGGACAGGCAGCAAAGAGACGTCAGGGCAGAGACGTAGCTGCCGAGGCAGACGCGGGCGGCAGCAGCAGCGCAGGCTCAGGAGAGGCAAACGGTTGCGGAAGCGTCGCTGTCAAGACTGAGGAGAAGCATGAAGAGGTGAGCCTTCCAGAGCCGTCGCGGGAGAACGACAATAAGGAGGAGGAGGAGAAGGAGGAGAAGGAGGAGGAAACCACGCAAACCGCGACCGAGAGGCATTCCGCCTCCCGCGCCCCTCACCGCAGCGCCGCGCCCTCGCCCGCCGCGACGCAGGGCCGCATCGTAGTACCGCCCGCCGAGCTGAGAGCCGCGGTGCTGCGCGTCGCGTCGCGGACCGCAGGCGGCTGCGCGTGCGGCTGGTACATCCTGTACGGGACGTGCGGGCACGTGTACCACATGGAGAGGCACTGCTGCGGCGCGCGGCGGGGACGGGGGCGCGCGGCGGTGTTTTGCGAGACGCCGGCGCCGCAGCGCAACGTGGACGAGTACGTGGTCGGCGAGGCGTGCGGGACCTGTCGGCGCGGGGGAGGCTGAGGTGTGTGTGCCACAGAGGGGAAGGTGGTATGTGGAAGGGAGCGCGTGGGGATGTGGGAAGAGGAGGGGGAGAGAGAGCTAGTGATGATGGAGCTGGAGGGGGATTCTTCCTCAAATGAAGGAGGTATTCTGCGTGGGTGGAGGAAGCAACGACTTATCACGGAGGCAAGGAGGACTCGGAGGATGTAGCTGGGACGGAGGGCACGAGGCATGCGTTGGAGTACTTTTGCCTCGGGTCAAATGTATATTGGCGGCTCATTGGGCCGCTCTAGATGTCCACCCCGTCTGCAAGGATATCATAAGCGAGATGAAGAACATAATATCGGAAGAAGAGTTGGAACTACGCTGGGTCTTGGTCTTGCAAGTAAGACGGGGGACAGCTCAGGAAGCGGGAGAGAAAAAAAGGCAAGAAAAAGAAAAAGACAACATTTTTAGGAAAAAAAAAACTAATTAAAGAATAAAGAAAGGAAGAAAAAAAATACAACAAAGACGGTATAAAGATTCGAGTTGTTCATAAGAAGCTACAGAAAGCCATCCGGGTTTCATCCAGCGCGGAACATGTTGCACGCCAGCATAGTCCTTCTATTCAATATCACTACCGAGGTTTCGTTTCCTTCTCTCTGCGCCGATTTATGCAACGCGACAGATATATGGTAGATATACGAGGACAGGCTCGCCACCTTACAAGGATGGAGAGCGTGCGAGGTAAACGGGAACGCTCGGGCATTTATTAGGTCTGGATATTTTCAACAGGACTGACCATGCGCCGTAGGACAGTAGAGCAAGTCAGTATATATATATATATGTGTGTGTGTATATGTATCTATATAAAATGTACTTGTCTTACTCTATGCTCTGTCGGCGTCTACTATTTTCAGGCATTGTCCTTTTTTTTTTGGCCTTCTTTTTCTTCTCCTCCGCCATCAAGGTAGTTGTCTGCGTCCGACTGACTCGCAGGCATCGGTGACTCATGAATTCTGGACCTGGGTGGATGAAGAGTGTATGCCCGTCGATATGGTATGGCTCGATTGTCGCGTCGGATGGCATCATCACCGGCACGCGACAACTCGGAATACCGCTTGAGAATAGCAGGCATCAACGTCACAACACGCCTCTCTTTTTTTTTTTTTTTTTTTTTTTTTTTTTTCTTC
>JAFEME010000294.1:0-36416 GCA_018831755.1 Niveomyces coronatus | reverse complement strand
GGGGGGGGGACATGACTTTCTCCGCAGGAAACTAATAAATCAGACCTCGTGGTAATTGAGAAAATCCCCTGGGGAAAGGGCTGGACTCTATGCCAAGAAATCAGCAATCTTCCGCTCGGAAGTGGCTCTGGATTTAAAAAAGACATGTTCGTCTGAGGATGCTCACCACGATGGCTTCACCCTTGCACAGGAAAGATCCAACTAGATGTTGCGCACATGCTTCATTTTTGCGCTTGATCTTCAACGTCAATATGACAGCTGCAATGTAGATTATAGGAACAAAGTCAAAAACCACACGCATAATCCTCGAAGCTCGCTAGCTAGATGACAATCCAGGCACTGCGAATCACCCTCTGCAATCGGGCCGGTCCATCCAACAAGCAGGATCACCCTCTATCCCCCCCCCACGACGTAACATCCAGAATAGTGCTTCCCTCTCTCTCTCTCTTCTGTTCCTGCACGCGCCGTCGAATCCACCCCCGTTCCTGTCACTTCTGCAGGCTCCAAACCCACGAGCTCCCATCCACCCACACCCCCTTCTCACACACAGGTACAGCAGAACAAGCTCTTCTTGCAGCACACCCTCCATTGTCCTCCTTTTCTTTTCCCCCCTAATCGCCCTCTCACGACCATTATGCCATGTAGTCTAGAAGAAACCCCGACTACACGTTTGTGCACATCTTCAATCCCGTGGCCCATACACACCCCCCCCTTCTTCATCCACATCGCTGACCGGCCCAGCTCGGCCCCATGCGACGTTTCGCAGGCATTTTCCCCCCATCTAACGGAATAATATGATGGGCTGGTTACTGGCTACCTGTTGGTCTGGCTTTTTATTACCTTTCGTGGCTCGGCTCGCTGGCTAGTCTCATTGTCAGGCAGCGCCACCGCGAGGAGGAGGAGGGGGTGCGTGAGAACTTATTCCATCGGGTGCGCATTTTCTGCTTCCCACTTCTAAGCGGACCGAATTTCTCGCCTCTGACCTTCCCGAATGACTCCAGCGTGCGGGTTCCGGGACCTGATCTGAGCCAGGGTTCATCGCAAACAATGGCCATTCTCTCTCTCTCTCTCTCTCCTCTCTCGACTTTGCTTATATACAACCTCACATTCCCTTTCCCCCAAAAACCTTCATCTCACCTCCGTTCCCTTCCTTTCTCTCCTCATCCAAGAGTTGATCTCGGACATTTGTACATCAAACCCCCCCCTTTCGCCCCCGCTGTTGATCAGTAACCCACCCAGATCTCCTCATACACCATGGTCAAGACCGCCCTCTTCTCCTCGCTCCTCTCCCTCGCGGCCCTCACCGGCGCCTGGGACGCCCCCCAGTACGGCGGCTTCCGCCGCGTCTGGCAGGACCCCTTCACCGGCGCCGGCGGCACCTCCCCCAACGAGGGCAACTGGAACATCATCACGGGGTACCTCAACGTCAACGCGGAGCTCGAGGTGTACTCGCGCGACACGCGCAACCTCCAGCACTCCGGGGGCAACACTCTCCAGATCGTCCCCTGGCGCAACGGCAACGGCTGGACCTCGGGCCGCATCGAGTCCAAGTACACGTTCACGCCGCAGGGGGGGCGGGTGACGCGCGTCGAGGCCCAGCTGCGCTTCGGCGGCAACGACATCAGCCGCAAGCAGGGCATCTGGCCCGCGTGGTGGATGCTGGGCGACCGCCTGCGCCACGGCGGCAGCTGGCCCTCGTGCGGAGAGCTCGACATCATGGAGACGGTCAACGGCCAGCTCACGGGCCACGGCACCATGCACTGCGACCGCTTCCCCGGCGGCATCTGCAACGAGGGCGGCGGCATCGGCAACGCCGTCGGCTTCCCCAACCAGGACTGGCACAACTGGAGGCTCGAGGTCGACCTCCGCCCGGGCAACTGGCAGGACCAGGCCATCGTCTGGTACCTCGACGGCCGCGAGTTCCACCGCATCACCGGCCGCCGCATCAACAACCTCGACGTCTGGCGCGCCGTCGCCCAGAGCCCCATGTACTTTATCCTCAACGTTGCTGTTGGCGGTACCTGGGTAAGTTTCTTCTCACCCATCTCAAAAAGCCCTATAGATCAATAAATGCTAACTCGGAATGACAGCCCGGAAACCCCAACGGAAACACCCAGGACGGCTGGGGCAGCATGATGGAGGTTGCCTACGCTGCTCACTATGTCAGCAACTAAATCCTCGGTTCCTGACTACGTACATACCTTGGGAGTCTTGCTGAGCGGGCCAAATGAGTGTGTTGTTCACTGATTTGGTCATCTCTTCTCATCATTTTTACTTCTTCACTGTCCATATTTTCAACCGACCGTCCTGTAACGAGTCAACGTCCATACAATTTTGCCATTTGCCCTGTCTTTGTTTTTTGCTTCATTCGAGCTAGTACATATGCAGACAAAATACAATAACTGTACATACTATATAACTTTCATGCTGTAGCCGACATTCCGCCCTCTCAGAGGTGGTGTGAGATTGTCTTTAGTCAACGTCGTACCTACTCAGCGTGCGCTCAATCTTGCGCAGCTCGCCCTCGACGTCCCACCGCCGATGCCCCTGCAGCTCCCACACGGCCTGCAGCTCCTCCACCATGAAGGATTTCAGCGGCACCCTGCTCGCCGCCTGGTAGTCGTACACGACAATGTCCTCGAAGAACCGCGCGGCGATGCGCTTCTGCTTGTGCGAGAAGACGACGGCCTGCATCTGCAGCCGGTCCGCCTTGTCGTCCGGCCTCGCCGCCAGCCGGTGCAGCACCGTGACCTCGTCGGGATAGACGATGGGCTTGCGGTGGTGGCGGCGCGTTAGTCAAAATGAGATGTGGTCATGAATTCGAGAGGGGGGGGAGAGAGAGAGTGTTTGTGTGTGTGAGGAATGGAAGACGCACCATTTTAAAGTCGGTGCGGATGCTGGCGAGAATGAGCCCCATACTGCCGGGCGACATGAGGTTGCGAAACTCTTGCTTGTTCTCGGAGCCCCTGATCCGGTTCGCGACGTGGTGCACCCAGTTGACGCGCGACGACTCGGCCCAGCGGTTATACATGACGTTGTTGACATGACCTTTATCCGTCATTAGCCACTCCATCGCATACATGTACCGGTCATCAAACATACCCTACGTTCCGTTAGCATCCTCAGATCGCGCACACACACAAATTCCGTCAAAACTCACCATTGCATCCTATTCACCTCCCCTCACCATTCATCAATTAGCCAACCATCATCACCATCACCCCCACCCCCTCTTCTCTTGAGACAAATACGCACCATCTCCCCCCACACCACCGAATGCTTCGCCAGCCCCGCCCACGTCTTCGGGTCGCTCAGGAAGCACTCCCGCCCCGCCGTCAGGCTGATCCAGTTGTCCTCGAGGAAGTGCCGGTGCTGCCGGAGCTGCCGGACGTCGCGCGCCCTGCCGCCGCAGTTCTCGATGGCCGTCGCGAGGGCATCCCGCAGCTCCGTCCGCCACTGCGCCCGGAACGGCGGGGGCGGCGACTTGGTCGTCGGTCGCGGCGGTGGTGCGGCGGCGGCGTCGGAGTTAGCGTCGTCGGGGATCGGGGTGGATTCGGCAGCGGTGGTCGCGGACGGAGCGCGCGCTGAAGGCTCTTGAGCTGCGGATTCGAGGCCGGGGGCAGCGGGAGAGTCGGGGCTCGACGCCGGAACGGGGCCAGTCTTGTCGCTCTTGTCGTCGTTGAACAGGCGGGCGCCGCTGCTCAGGACCCGTCGCGAGGCAGGGCAGGTGAGCCTCGAGCTGACGCTCAGGCGCAGCAGCGATTGTGGAAGAATCATAGCTCTCGTGTGTCTTTGGTGGGGTTACAATATGCGCGAAAATACCGGGGGACAAAAAAGTATCAATCAAATTCCTGGGTGCATGGTGTTGTAGTTGCAGTATTGGCGGTGACATGCAGGTTGCACTCGGGGGTCCCGGGTCGTACATTTGGCTGTGGAGACTATCATGTGATGGAACAGCAGCTGGCATTACCAATGTATCGTCATTCCCGGATCATACGGCACACGACAATCTAAGATTGTGTCGAGTCGCTACAATATTTGAATTTTCGTTCTTCTATCCGGTCTACGTGTGGCTTCCAGTCAGACCTCACATCAAGCTCAGAGTCATGATTTTCGGAAATTATTACACATCTACACCAAAGTGAAAACTTGGAGAAAGTCTCCGAGGTATCATACGAAACAAAAAAAACAACAAACCCCAAAGCAAAATCCCTGCAGAATATGTGTCGGTCCCAGAGCCCAAGCATGACCACATCCCCAGTTGCAAAAGACCATCCATCTTTGTTCTAAATCCCTGCACTTCGTCGTCCCATCATTCCTCTACTTCATCTAGACTTCCGACATGACACACTTCTCCGTCTTCCCATTACGCAACGTTTCGGGCTTTGAGTAGCCCACACTCTTTTTATGAAGTTTCGGATAAACACCACATGTCTACCTTGTTTAGTGGTGGATATTGGCGGCACTTGGGCGGCGACTGGCGGATGGGGTACCGCGGGGAGTCTGGCGGGGGGTGACACGGCTCTCGCCAAAGAAGCGGTGCTGTTGGCTGTATCGTCGCTCGGCGCCGGGTCGCTGAACACCAGAGGCGGAAGCAGCGGATGCTGGAAACGGGGTTAGCATTAAAAAAAAAAAAGATTCATGCCATTTGAGAGCCGGGTGATGCATACCTCTACGCTCGCTAGGAATCATGCTAGGGCGGCGACCACCCTGGTCTTGGCGAGCATCAGCGAGACGCTGAGCAAAGGGAGAGCGCTTGCGCAGGACGGGACCCTTCCAGTAGATGACGTAGACGGCAATGACGAGAACGAAGGAGATGCAGAAGAGGATGGTGGACGCGTACTCGAGATTCTTGCCGCTAGAGGTGCCAATGTTGCTGAAAAAGGGCACGGCGGGAATGGTCAACACACCAGCCAAGAAGTCACGCTGAGAAATTGTTAGCCGAGAAGCCGGAAGGGAGGAGGAAAGAAGAAAAAAATTAGAGACTTACAGCCCAGCCGTTGCCGCCAGTGGCAGAGGCAGAGTAGGGACCGTAGGCGCAAATCATGTAGTCAATGGTGGCCATGTAAATGGCATAGTTGGCAATACCGACAATGGCGGCAAAGACCATGGAACCAATCCAGTGAATGGGAGGGCCCTGAATGGTCCAGGCGAAGCCAATGAGACCAATGGGCAGGCAGGGCGCGGTGTAGAGCAGGAACCAGAGACGGGACTCGTACTGGGCGCGCTCATCGTTGGGCTTGGCCTCGCGCTCCTTGATGTTGCGCTTGATGGCGGGGATGAAGAGCAGCCAGGCAAGGAGGTAGCCGATGCCGATGGGGATGAAGCTGAGTCCAATCTGGATCTTGCTAAAGTGCCACTGCTCGTAGACGAGACCGAAGGACTGGATGAACATGAAGATGAGGGCATCGGAGAAGCCGGAGAGGAGGGAGAGGACGAGGACAATGGGCTCGGTGACGAACATCTTGAAGGGGCGGGCCCAGGTGGAGAGGATCTCCTGGACGGAGAAGCGGTCGCGGAAGGGGACGAGCTCGTCGGGGCCCCAGATGTTCTCGCCGTTCTGGGTGCGGCGGCGCTTGGCGATGCGGTTCATCATGGTGGTGGTGCGGGTCTCGGGAACGGTGAAGAAGTGGATGACCTGAACGGCGCCGCCGAGGATGAGCTGCACCCATATGGCCCATCTCCAGTGGAGGTGCTGCTCGATGAAGCCACCGACGATGGGGCCGAGGACGGAGCCGCCGACGGAGGAGAAGACGACGTAGGCGACGGCATACTGCTGCGTGTCCGACTCCCACATGTCGGCGATCATGCCGAGGGTGACGCTGCCGCCGGCGGAGCTCAGGCCGCCGAAAGCACGGCCGACCATGATGCTGGCAAAGTTGGGGGCGAGGGCGACGGGCAGCTGCCAGATGTTGACGAGGAAGAGGGAGAGCTGGAGGACGGGCCAGCGGCCAAACTCCTCGGACCAGGGGGCCCAGAGCTCGCAGCCAAAGGCGTAGAGGACGAGGAAGATCATGGCGCCGCAGCGGCCGGCCTGGAGGCTGACGCCGAAGTCGTGCTTGATGCCCTCGAGGGCGTTGGAGTAGAGCGAGGTGTTGAAGTTCATCGAGACCTGGACCCAGAAGATGACGGTGAGGATGTACCACTTGCGCCAGGTGGGGAAGGAGAATCCGAGCTCGTCGTAGCAGTCGTCCTCGGTGATCTCGTACTTGTCGTAGGTGCCGAGCTTCTCGAGGTTGGTGCCGTGGCCGTTGCCGCTGCCGCTGTCGTTTGCTGCCGCGGCGGCGTCGGTGCCGGCGGGGGCCATGACGCCGTTTCCGGAGGGGGCGGCGGGCTCGGCGGCGGGGGCGGCGGATTTCTCATTGGGGGGCGAGTGCTTCCTGAGCAGCTCGTTGGCGCGCTCGAGGTCCTCCTGGTTCATGACCTGGGGAGGGTCCTCGGAGAAGTGCGTCTTGGGAGGCATCTTGGCAGAGAGGGTGCCAAGTAGCCAAGCTTCTTGTTTTTTTTTTTTTGTTTTTGCAGAGAGATGGTGGTTGAGGATGGGGGAATAAATGCTTTGAAGGGGAGGGGGGTAAATATTATCGTAATAGTTGTAGGTGTGAGTAGGAGGAGAAGATGTAAAAGGTGTGCAGGTGGCAGGATAGTTTTTCGTTCCCCAAGATCGAGCCCCAACACAAAAATACGACGAGAAGAGCAGGATGCAAACACGAGCACGCGCAGAGAATGACAATTGGCACCGGGGGTGGGAGCAATCTGTCTTTATAGCCTTTTCGCTATTTAAAATAAAAACCTATATTATTTTAAATTCTCAGTCCTGCGCCCAGAATGGGGGACCGTCTTGCTTCTCCAAAAAAAAAAAAAAATTAAGAGACAGACCAAACAACGATTCCCCACCGGAGAGGATAGACCGTCATGGCAGGGTGACATCATGTCTTTTACTTTTCTTCCCGGGACAGAGAGATCGCTATGGCGCAGGAGCAATATGCAGGCTAGTATTGCGCCCCCCCGGTCACTACATACTAGCGGCGTTCCAATTTTTCTTAGATGATGGTTTTATTTTATTTTATTTTACTTTTTATTTTTTATTTCTGCTCTTGTGCCTTGCGCCTCAGCAAACATTTCAATGTCGCGTGATAGGTACAGCACTAATCCCACTCTCGACGTGTTGCTTAAACTCTAGGAACCCCGAGAGCCATACTCACAAGTCTCAAGAAAAATATCAATGATTGGGGAAAAAAAAATGCAAATGGCTTCGTTATCCATTCTGGCTTAGCTCGTGTTGGACTCTTCTTCGTTCTTCCCACACTCATGGATGCCGCATTCCCACTCATACAACCACAGCAACGAGAGAGGACTAGAGAAAAAAATATCCCCATCATCTACAAGGGGAAAAAAATCCAAGACATGCCTCATTTCCCTATGTACTTTACTTGTCCATTGTCTCGTCCACCGCCAAGTCGTGGCTCTCCCATGTCTTGCAACCTGACACAGGACTCGACGCAAACTATGCACATCACACAGGCAACAGCTTTCGTCTCACTCTCCCTCTCAGCATAATAGTACAAGGACAAATTTCAGCCAAAAAAAAAAAAAAGACGAAATCGGGATATACGGCAATTTCTGCAATAGGGCGGTCCGCTAGCAAGGTTCAAGCCTCTTTGATAGGTCTAGTCTCTCTTCAGTCCCATCGCAGCCGAGTCGTGTCATGTCTAGCCCAGACGCATTACCCAAGTCGTATATTTCTTTTTTTTTTTTTCCAAAATTAATTTTCTGTAGTTCTTGTCCACGCCTTTTCGCCAATCATCATATTCCTACATAAAACGCCACCAAATCTTGCTTGGCAAGCCCGTGGCCGCCGGCTGCCCGACAACCTCCCCCACCACCACCACTACCAGCCGGAGATTTCTCAATTGGTTCACCTTGTAGAGGCACTTCTCCCCCCCCTCAAGGGAACGAGAGTTGCTTAGTCGAGTAATAACAAGCCAAAAAGCAAGAGAAGAATAAAAAAAATCCCGGCGCCCGACGCCAAACTGTGTAGTCTACGAGCGCGCCGATCTCGTGGCTTTGCCGATGCCAAATTAGCTAGCCCATGGCTAACTCGTCCTCGGGCTGCCCGAACTCTCTTGTCTTCTTCTTTTGTGCTGTTGCCTTGCCGAACCCATGGTCTCTCTCTATTTTACTAAGAATTCCCCTTTCTGTTCCACTAATTTAACCTTTTTTTTTTTTTTTTTGGTGATATTCCATGTTCATTTTTTCTTTATTCTCCCACGCGGCTACTGCAAGCATCATGTCACTCGACCTCTACCATGATATCGTCCACCACGACGCTGACACTGCATCACCCGGGTCCAGACTCTCGGCTCGAACCGCCCCAAGTCTGCATCCGTTACTTCGGCAGACCAGTTGACTGCACTGTCAAATTGTATATAGCATAAAAGAAAAGTACAACCCCGACACGATCCCTGTTGGCTGCGGCTCACGCTCTCCCCACAAGACAACAACCTACATGATGAGTAGTAGCCCCCCCCCCCCCTCGTCACCGGCCATCAGTCTCCAATAAAGTCTCATTTTATCTCGCTGCCTATCGTCTTTTCGCAGTAATTCCTACCGCTCCCGCCCGGGTCACTCCGTACGGGAACCACAGTTCTTCTTTCTCGTCTTCTTCTACTTTCCTTCCCTCTCCGCTTTCTTCAACCGCTTTTATTTTCTCTCCCAGCAATATCCGGGTGAGATGCGATGGAGCTATTTTCACCCTTTCTCAAGGCAGCAACTTGAACCTCTCAGATGACACGATCAAACGCGGCAAGCACCAGTTTTTTTTTTTCTTGCCCGCTCTCCTCATACATCAGGTGAGAAAAACATGCGCTTTTTTTTTTCTTTCTCCCTTCCGACACTGCCGCGCCTCTCCATGTCTCAAGTGTATATGTATACAAGTCTGCTCATCCTGCTTTCCCGTTTTCCCATGGGGAAAACCGGGGGCAGAACCGCAATTTTGCGCCTGTTTCTCATCGGCTAGAAGAAGTGAAACTTTTTTTTTCTTTCGTCTATAGTTTTTTTTTCACTGTGTCTCTACTCTTGACACTTTCGGTTAGAGTCAACGTAGGGGCCGCAACGCAGTGCTACTCTGACAGGTCCTGGTCCTTTTTAGCCATGACCATCTCTCTCTCTCTTCGCTTGGGCCAGGTACACCTTATGCGACTGACAAAACAATTAGCCGCCAACACCGCCATCTTTCACAGATAACTTGACCTTTTTTTCTGTCCGTCGCGTAGCTTACAACCCCCCATGCCCCTTTCCCTCCCCACTTGCATCATAATATCAAACCAACACTAACAACCCCGGGGGGGGGGGGGTCACTTATTCTCGTTTTTTTTAAAAGGTCTTCTAGACGTCATTACTCAAGGGCCCAGAATCTTTAGAAACTCGTCGGGCGAGGACGCGAAATACAGTCCGCCCGCGATTCCCTCTTGTTTTCTTCCCGTAGCGAACAAACACAGAGTCTTTTCTCCTTGTTCATGACGCGTAAGACAATCAGTCTCATGACCCTTTCCATTTGGTTCTTCTTCTTCTTCTTCTTCTTCTTTTTTCTCATATTCGGAACTGCCGGTCATCTTTGCTATGCCTGTCCGACGGGGGGGAACGACTGAAGAAGATCGTGATCGGCAACCGTTGTCAAGTTTCAGTCCTTTTACCGAACCAGGAGCCCAAAACACATACAGGGAGTAGATGAAAAAAAGTTCTCTTGCGCCCCCTCTCTCTTTCTGCACTGACGTCCCTCGTCAGCCCGTTTCAGTTTTCTCTCTCTTCCCCGACACAGTGACATAGTCCGGGTCTAGGTCCATCAAGCTAATACTCTTTAACTCTTTTTTTTTTCCATCTTCAAAAGAAATTTTATCCCCGCGCTTCGTTCTACAACATGTTTAACTATACATGGTGTTCCAGAATACACATCCCAAATCTCCAGTTTCCCCTTGTCGTAGCCAACACGCACAGTACAGCATCGCATCACCAAAATCATATTTGTCATCTTCCCCGTCCCCTCCCCCAAACTCTTCCTCCTTGATATAGAAAGCTACCGGCCCGGGTGTGGCGCTCGCTTATGCACAATTCAGAACCTTGGCTTTTTTTTCTTCTTCATTACCCTTCCAGTTCCCCCTGTAAGCCACCTTTTTGCTTCCCCACGTCGTCATGATTCTGACCATGTTGCGTCATAATTTTGGCCTGCTTCCTTCTCTCTTACTACCCGTTCGCGTGCGACAAGAACAACAGCATATCATCATCGACCGCAATACACGCACCATCACCAACTAGCCTTACCCCGCGTTTCTGTCAATCGGCACATCTGTCCTTACCACCAATCAACCTGTTTCTAGCATAACAATATTGGTTAGACCTTGTTACCCCATGGTCTAGATCCAATCATCATAACCGATTGAATAGTTCTTTCGTCGTCTTGATTTTTTTTTTCTCTTTTTTTTTCTTGATTTGTGGTCCTTGCTCTTAGGTCCCCTCCCCCTCTCTCTTCGTAGCACAAAGCACAAATTCCGGTTTTATGCACACCACGCGGGCACTCACACACACACACACACACACACACACACACACACACGACACACAGCGGGCGGAAATGCACCGGCGCAGCAATCAAAACAACATCGACGATCGCTCTCGTCACCCTCATCTCTAATTGGCCCACTCAGCAAAGTTCCGCTCCTGCTGACAGCTAACCGTCGACATCGGACAACGCGACCTCCCTCCCCAATCACCACACACAACCTTTGTGTCACTGTAGCATCACGTGCATGTCCGTGCTCTGTGCCACGGGTTGCAACCCTCCCAACACGCTCGTAATTATCAGAAATAAAGTGCCAATCACAATCCCGACGGACGAAAACCCAATGGTCCTCGTAGTTAGCGCGGTTACGAGCCCGGCTCCCAGCAACAGGTACGCTTTGGCCCAATTATGCGGTGCTTGCATGAGCGCCAAATCAAATGTAGGGTAGCTCGATATACGCACGACAAGGTAACAAAACAATGGCTACTACTGACTGAGGTTTCATAATACATGCATAATTATCAATTGAAAATCTCTTTCCGCTTTTTATCATAACCGTTGTTAAAAGACAAGCTAAACTCCTTCAGAATGCATCAAAGTTCTACCAGATGGACTACCAATTTACTTTTCGCTTACATTAGACTCGGGCTGGGTATGAGTAGTCACAGCCGGCACCCTTCTGCATTTCCAGCCCGGCTCATCTACGATGCAACAGATGCGTCGCCTCGTTCGGGATGAATGACAGCCCGCTGTCCATGGAAGAAGTAGAAGTCTCATGAAGAGACATGAAACAGCTACCGTCCAGTGGTTGCCTTAGCCTCCTTGTGGTACAAACCCGAGCCAGTCAGATTCGGGATCTGGCATTCCCGGCGCCTGAACCGCGGCGGGAATCTGCGCCAGCGTCTGTTCATTGAGCCCCTGTCTGGCCGACTCTGATATTTTGGGATAGTTGAAAAAGTCAAAGACGTCAATGTTGTCCAGCTCGCTGAGAGATGTGACCTGTGTCGACGTCGGCTCCATGGCGCTCTGCCGCGTCGATGTTGTTAGTGTGACGAGCCCGAATGCGCTCCTATCATTCATGTCAGCTTGAAAACTCCCAAGGAGTGGCGGCTGCGTGAGGCTCACTGTCTCATGGCGGTAAAGCTCATGTCTCCTTGCCGCCCCCTCTGCACGACGCGGCCGAGGACCTTTGCGTAGGTATCAGCCACTTCCCAGTACTGTCCCACATGTGCGAGGATCTCTATGAAGAACTCGATACGCTGATCAACAGCGCAGCCTACCGTGGCAGCGTGGACGAGTAGCAGACGAGCCGCGACCCATAGCGAGAATATGAACGGAGGCCCGAGGTGATCCAGACCCTTGGCCTCGTACACATCCTGTGCAATGTCGCCTAGGCTCTGTACGGCCGTCAGGCAGCGCTGCATAGCATAGTGAGAAGGCAAAAACAGATGCGATCGCATCGAAGGATACGCAGCCGATGAGTGTAACCTTACAATTGCTGTGACGTATGCGCTGTGAAGCATGAACCAGTTGGCCACTCGGCTTGCGGGATCCGAATGGCACAGCGCGGAGATCTTGCTGTAGTCGCCAGGAAGGCCACGAAGCCAGGCATCTAGTGCCCCGTCCAAGGAACGGTACGCATTCCTCCAGCCCGCCACCTCTGGAGACGACGTTATGTCGAGGGGCATTTGTAGGAACTCGTGAACCTTGCTCATGATTCGAAGAATCTCACAGTGGTGCGAGAAGCTGCCGAGGTTCTCCGTCCTGTCTACAACAAGGCCAGCAGCGCCGTGCTGATCTCCGTTGGGATTCCAAGAGCGGGTTTCCACGGGAACATCGCGCGAAAACAGGTCGTAGGAGCATGGGAGCATTCTCTTCATTTTCCGGTCATCCAACATAAAGTCAAAAGTTGTTGTCGCAATTGTGGCGTATCTGTCTAGGAGATACACCATCCATGAGAGCCGTCTGCGACCTTCGTCTTCGATCCAAGACTGGGGTCGGTCAATGGCAATGCGCCGGATTGACCCCGTAAGCGGTGCATCATCGCTCGTCTCGACCCCCAGAAAGACGTTGCTCTCTTGACAGAGACCGAGTTGTCGGACATTCTGAGCTAACAGTGACAGCAGGTTCCATCCCTTCGGCCCGTTGGAGGTGCCTAGCTCGTCGAGGCATAGAATGACTAGCGCACGTAATGCTTCGACCGTTACGTGATCTAAAGCATAACTTTGCACAATCTGCCGGGAAACCTCGTGGTGGTAAACTCGCATCTTGGGCGAGAACCTCGAGTCCTTCAGAAAGCGCAGTGTTGTGGCAACAATGGCGTGCAACAAAACCCGCTCGGCTTCACTCATGGATGTCGCGCCGAAGAAGATACTGAATGTCGTTTTGCGGTCGAGGATAGGCGACCACGTGTTACAATGCTTAAAATATAGGTCCACTAGAGTATACACAATGTCCTGGGGCGGCAAGTCTGTGCCAGCAGACAATGATGACGTCCCCCGACGGAAAGGCGTGGTCCTTAGAGGAGGCAGTGGTAGGTTGGAATAGTCGAGCTGCGCCGCGAGGGCGGGAGCGCGCGTCTGTCGCTGAGAACCACGCTCGAATCGGTCGCCCTCTTCCCAGCCAGAACCCGTAGGCGGCGGCAGAGGACCTCCCACGGCTATCGATGGCGTGATATGCGAGAGTCCGCTTGCAGGACTGCTCCTTGCACGATCTTGCGCGAACGCGTCGACGTGAGAGGGCGGCGCATGGCTGCTGGTGGCGGGCGAGAGAGTCTGAGGAGGAACAACGTGATGCCCTTCCGCGATGTGCTCTTCCACACGGCGACCAAGATTATGAAGCAAAGCATCAATCCGGTTGATCTTTGCTTCTAGCTCAAGGCCGAATCCGATGCGACTGCCGGGCTTTTGCCGCTCGAGATAGACGCATGTGCGGTTATGGCGTGCACACCATGAGCATGCCGGCTCTGCCCGGTCACACTTGACCTTGCGGGCCTTGCAGAGCTCACACCTGTTGGTAGGTTCGGTCAACCACAGATATCATGGACGGGCTCACGTAGTAAAGTCCAGTATACGTACGACGTCTTTTGGTGCTTGCTCCGCTTGCGCTTCTTGGAAGTACCCGGTGAGTCTAGCGAGGCATCATCCTGGCCGTCGTCTCGGGCCTCGTCGGCGCTCGAGACGTCATGCTGGCTGGCCGTTGCCGAGACTTCCTCTTCCTCGGTCATCAAGAAGCGAGCGAATGTGGGCTAGCCAGATAACTGCGCGTGTGCGTGTCGAACGGGCCCAAGGGGTTAGGCAGGATGCAAAGGGCAAAAAGCAATACAGATAGTACAGATATGATAACGGTTTCAAAGCTTATAGTCGCGGGGAAACCCCACAAGCAATATGCACGTCGCTCGGGTTTTCAGTTTTTTTGTGGTGGTATCCGGGTAAATAGAGAGCAAGGAGGCAATGGTGTCATCTGACGGATGGATGGTTGTTAAGAAGAAGCCGCGACAAGGCCAAAAAAAAAAAAAAAAGAGGCCAGAGCTGAGGATGTGAAGGATACTCGAGCTCCGGACGGAGGGGATTGTTTTGAGCCAAAGTGAAGATTTACATCGAAGGGGCAAAGAAGGCAGTGAAGAGCCGGATGACAACAAAGCGTGGCGCCTGAAACCGTGAATTAGTTGTGTGGCAGCAACCTCGCAGGCTGCCAATGAAGCCGTTGGATCAAGCACGGTGGTTGAAGCAGGTCCAGTCCCTCTGAGTAGGATTTGGTGTAATTGAGCTCGCGAGTAAAAACACCGAGGACGATGAGTATCCGCAATCGTTTCAGGGCCCGGGTTTTTTTTTAAAAAACCGATGAGACCAAGTCCATTTTTTTCCCTTCCCCCCTCCCTCCAAAGAGGGCCAAAAGTAGACGAGTACTCTGCTCGGTGGCGTTTTCTCTCCAACCCTATTAGTCACTGCTGATCCAGCGACGGGCAAGTCTGTCTTTCCTCGGCCTTTCGACTTTGCAACATTCGTCGCTCAGTGGGACGTGTGATGATCTGATAAAAGGCGGCCGAATTCCCTCTGAATCCTGACTGGTATGATGTATTGGAGGGAGCCATGGTGATGAAGATGGAGGGCGCAAACGGAGACGCAGATGGGTTGAGACCTGGCCAGCTGGCACCCACACCCCAGGCGCTGAAGCCTGAAGGACAGCGCTACGACAGGGGTCTCGGCCAGCTGTATCAGTACTACTTGTATGTCCTTTCAGGTGCAATGCGTTTCCTGTTTAGCCAACAATCCAATACCAGCCAAAGGTCAGGACTATGAAAGCAGAGGCGTTTCCATGCTTAAATCTTTCGCCAATTCGTGTGACATCTCGGATTGGATCAGAATACCCGGGAAACCCAAAGCAGGACCTAATCTCAGCAGCTGCGTAACATATTCCCCGCATTCTCTACACAGTATGGACTACGAAATTCTCATCATCTCCTAAGGACCTGGGGCCAATCTTGCACCTGCTTCAGCCAGCTGTCCCGAGTACCAATGCAAATGAGACGTGACGGAAAAGACCTGTTTTGCACCTTGTATCGGCTGAGGCTAATGCAGCCTACTGTCGAGCTTGGGACGATGCCCTCTTGTGCATGGAATGGGGTGGGTGGTATTCCTGCACAGCTGGTAGTAGTTGGAAGCACAGCTGAACCCGTTCGCTGCAGGCACTTGCTACGCTTCCATCCACTGCAACATCAGCGAGGCGTCATCAACAGCCATCTCATCATGACGTAGCTTTTCGGGCCATTTATTTCAAGAAGAGAGGTCTCGTCTACATTATTCAACGAAAAAAAATCAAGATGGTTGAAAAGTGGAAGGAAAAAAATATAGAATGCGATCCAAAAAGCGCGTATATGCATAAAGAAAACGCCATACTTGTACATGACATCCCTCCCCACCAGTGTGTTGTCTAGTTTGCCCAGCCCTTGCTCATCTCGACAGCCTTCTCCCAGCGCGAAAAGCGCTTGTCAGCTTCCTCGGCTGAAATTTGTGGCTTGAACGTCGTGCGACCCTCCGTGTTCACGTTTTTCAGGTCGTCCAAGCTGTTCCAGATACCGACGGCGAGACCGGCCGCGATGGCGGCGCCGAGGGCAGTCGTCTCGCGCATGGCCGGGCGGTTGACGGGAATACCAATGAAATCGGATTGCGTCTTTTCAAAAAGATTAGCTCGAGTCATGGCATAGGAGATAAGCAAAAAAAAAAAAAGGTTCAATGATAAAAAAATCGTCGTCCTGTACTGACCTGCATGATGAGATCCGAGTTGCACATGCCGCCGTCAACGGCGAGCTCAGTGAGCGCCTGGCCGCTGTCCTTGCCCATCGAGTCCAGGATGGCCTTGGTCTGGAAACAGGTGGCCTCTAGCGTGGCCCGCGCAATGTGGCCGCGCTTGGTGTAGGCGGTGATGCCAAAGATGGTGCCGCGGGCGTCGTCGATCCAGTAGGGGGCAAAGAGGCCACTGAAGGCGGTGACAAAGGTGCAGCCGCCGTTGTCCTCGACCGTCTCGGCCAGCGCGCTCAGCTTGGAGGAGGAGTCGATGAAGCCGAGATTGTCGACGAGGAACTTGACGCTGGATCCGGCCACGGCGATGCTGCCCTCGAGCGCGTACATGGTCTGGCCGGGGCCAAAGTCGAAGGCGACGGTCGACAGCAGGCCGTGGGTGGAGATGATGGGCTTGGGTCCCACATTGTAGAGCAGGAAGCACCCCGTTCCGTACGTGTTCTTGGCGAGGCCGGGCGTGAAGCCCTTCTGGCCGACGAGGGCCGCCGACTGGTCGCCCAGGCAGCCGGTGATCTTGGTGCCCTTGAGCGCGGTGCCGGCCAGCGCGCCAAAGGCCTCCGGATCGGAGGAGCGCACGATCTTGGGTAGCTGGACCTTGTCGCGGTCGATGCGGAACCAGTCGAGGAGGTCGGCATCATAGTCGAGGGTCTCGAGGTTCATGAACATGGTGCGCGAGGCGTTGGACGGATCCGAGACGTGGACGTTGCGGTCGGGCCCGCCGTTGAGCTTATAGGCAAGCCAGGCGTCGACGGTGCCAAAGGCGAGGCTGCCGCCGTCGTAGGCCTGCTTGACTTCGGGCACGTTCTCGAGCAGCCAGAGCAGCTTGCCGACGGAGGAATAGGTGGAGAGGGGTAGGCCGCAGCGGCTGGTGAGCTCCTTGGAGCCGAGGCGGTGCTTGAGGCGGCGGACGAGCTCCTGGGAGCGGGTGTCGGTCCACACGATGCCATTGTAGAGGGCCTTGCCCGTGTTCTTGTCCCAGACGATGGTGGTCTCGCGCTGATTGGTGATGCCGACGGCGGCGATCTGGCTGCGGGAGTGGCCCTGCTCCTCGAAAGCGGCGACGGCACCGTCGATGCACTGCTCGACAGAGGTTACGAGCTCTTGGGGGTCGTGTTCATGCCAGCTTGACACGTGTAAAGCGTTAGCAACAGGTAAAGATCAGGAAAAAGCTCTTATATATCGAGTGAGAGGTCGTACCCGGGCTGAGGGTATATTTGCTTAAACTCAATCTGGTGGAGGGCGACCACCTCGCCTTCGGGGTTGAATATGAGGAAGCGAGTGCTCGTGGTGCCCTGGTCAATGGCACCGATGAAGGTGTTGCTACTGCTACCGGAGGGTGACATGGCGTTGACGAGTTTGGAATGGGTTTGAGCAACGAGATTGGCGAGCATATGTAGGATGGGCGGGGGGGTTTGAGTTGAGTTGGGTTGGGCGATGATGCGACGAAGGGAGAGACTGAGCAAGTGAAGCTTGAGGATGGATGAGGAGCGACGAGACAAGATAGCACAAGCGCGCGTGAGAAGAATGATGTAACCGAGGGAGACGTCAAAGAGGGAACCGGCTCAATATCTGAAAAAGGAAGTATGTCTCTAGCCGCAGAAGAACCAGCGACGGCTGCTCTCGTGGACCGGGACATGTGGAGGAGGAGCCGGGCCTTGACGCAACAGCTTGTGCAGGCTCGCCTCCCTCCCCCTCACTTATCACTCCCACCGAGTTGACCTGCCCCCCAGACTAGATCAGCGCCAGTGGCGCCACCACCGACGAGAGCCCACGGGGAAGTTGCCAGGCTCAGTCAACCCTTTTTTTTTTTCATAGTGCAAGTCTAGATTTCTTTTGTTTTACGAATTTTTATTCATTTTTTTTTTTAATTTACGTGTAACACGCTGTGAGCTATGTGTGTAGTGTGGATGATACATATGCTCTGTGGCTCTGTAGGAGAGAAACCCCTCCAACACTCCCCTCCCCCCGCTCCCCTCTCTACCCCTCATGCGGAGCTGAACGAGTTGGCGGGCTGTGACGAGGTACCACTGACCTAGTACGCTATAAGTACTGTATTTTGTACGTCTAAAACTACTAGTAGTAGGGACCTGCTGTAACATGCAAGTACTGTACCGTCCATAGAATTAGTTAGGCACTCTCCAAGCACACGGCTCACCTATAGTAAACACTCAGTCGAACCAGCCTGAAAATATAACTCAAGGTTACGAGTATATCTCACCCCGGCCGATGATGTCGTTGGCCTTGTCTTCCAAAGGTACACAAGATGAATCATTAGTCAAGTAATAATGTACATAAATGGATACGGCCAAATGACCATCTGTCCGTGTCGGCTGGCCAGAGCCGCCACTGTAACTCTCCTCGGATGGCATTAATGGCTAGAAATTGCTTCGTCGCTATCAGTCACCCAAGCCCATGAGTACCGTTACAAGTTGCACATGCTCGGACCATCTCTAAGGGTCTTTTGCAAGAAAGAGAAAAAAACGCCACTTGCCAGCCTCGTCGCCCTCGTCAATCTATTTCTCCTTCCTAGCACTGCCGCCGACGCCACGCAGCATCAGAAGCTCGGGGTCTTCAACACCGAGGCTACCTACATACGCACCAACAACACCCTCTTCTTCATTTTTGTTAATTCCTTCCTAGATGGAGGCTTCGGACTAGGCAAAAGGTGGAGAAGACACAATCGGACACTAAAAAGTTAAAAAATCATAGCATGACCCCAGCCAAAAACGCCATATTCGGGCCTTTGCTCCGAAGCCTTCTTTTGGCCCGTCATCCCCGTCTACGAGGAGCGGGGTTGGTGTGGTCTGTCCTTTTCTTACATGACAAGAGGGACTATTGCTGGTTGGTGGAATTGTGGATGGAGATTGGTCGTGAGTCGTGCCTTTTCGCTTGGCGGGACTTGGCTCTCGACTTTGCAGAAGCTGGGCTTGTTTATTTTGCTTGCTTTTAAGCATGCCATTCTTTTTCGCCGGTTTGACCGGTGTATAAAAGAGGAGCCCCAAAATAAAAATCTTTCCATGTCATTCATCAGCAAGACTTTGTGGGTTGATCTCATCGTAAACCACAAGCCAGTAGCCACCAAATCCTTGTCAACATGGCACAGCAGCCGAGGCGCGCCGTGCCAGGGGGGGGGGGCACATGGCTAGCTACTATTCCTCGGTCGCCGCGGCAAAAAAAAGAAGAAGATAAAAAAACATGAGCCATGTGTAAATGAAGAAGACCGTTGGACTTTTCTTGTGACTTGACTAGAGATATGTCTCTGGCACCGTGGAGCAGCAAATTGGAAAGCAGACGCCACGTGGCGGGCCAAGCAGAAGGGTGATATTAGGCAGCCACTTCTGTAGAGAATTAAAGCACCACGAAAGAGGAAAAAAAAATTGGTTTCTTACGACCGCTCTTAGCTCAATGGCCAGTTCATCCTTTCTCGAGAAGCACATGCTCTTACGCACTGCAAGCCATGCATCTTAGCGGCCAGCGGACGAGGGAAAAGATTTTCAGCACTTGGCTTTTAGAGCCCGGCCGGGGGTGGCGTGCGAGATCAGCAAGAGGCGGCCTGTGGCGCACACACCTAATCTGGCCCCCGAGGCAGTACAGTACCTATGTACAGTACCTCTATACACCGAGTACACAGGTACAGTACCTACGGCATCTCCGTATCGACAGCACGTACAGCACCTAGGTATGCAGCATGCAAGAAAGCCTTACAGGCAGGCTCTGCATGTACACTCTGGATGCTGTTGAACATCTGCTCGACATCATCAATCAAGAACGGAATCCAAGGGTAGCCCCGCAGAGCTCCCCGAGTCGTCTAACCCGTCTCTTCATGTCCACGATATTGCCTGGTGGCCAACAAGCCACATGTGCTTTTGGGGACGGCGTTCTCCGCTTGCCCCCCTCCGGCGTTTTTTCCTTTCAGCGACCTTGCCCGTCTTGGGATTGCTTCAAGCCCAGACCAAACAGCCATTGTGAAATCTCTGAATCTATCGACTTTTATTTTCAATAGTATGCTCGCTTCATGACTCTGCCCACAGGTTTCTGTCCCATCAAAGCCCCATATGATTCTCGCTCAAAGCTGTCAGTGTGTCGGTTTTCAGCACCCGAAAAGAGGCCATCACGAATTCGATCTTTCTCCTGTCCTCTTCGTCTCCATCATTGCTCTATTAGCCTCTTCGCGCACCCCCCTTTCCTAGAACCCCTCTAGTCCCCTCTTGCTTACTTTTAGCCTATTATCCGCTCCTGCCCTTGTTCCCCCAGACTTGGCCGCACCTTCCCAGCCATCGGTTCCGGATCCAGCATCTTCTTCTCACTACCATCACCAACGTGCAGGCAAAACCAGTGGTAGCTGCAAACACACTACCTCTCGCTCTCAAGGTCAATGGTCCCCTTGGCCATGACAGTCTCGTGATCGTCGTCTGTCCATCTCTTGCCCTTGCCTCCCCCGGGAAACAAGACCGGCGACCACCTATACCACACACATGCATGGGCTCTTGCCTCGTTCTCGTATCGTCATCCACACCCGTCGTCCTTTAGGCACTCACTTGCTACACCATTGATCCTCACACCCCTCCCCTCCTTTTCTACTGTGGCTTGCCATTCTCCTCCTCTTCTCACCAACAAACTTTCCGAACCTTCATTCATCCTCGTGAAAATTAAACAAAGCCTTTCCTAGCAATACCATACCCTCATCCACTGCCAGCCTCGCAAGACTACAGCCACGGTCCAGTCCCGGCCGAGACTACCGCTACCGACCACCGTCCCTATAGATCATAGAGCTTATGTGTCTTGCTCTCGCTCTGGCCTGCGCCTGATAGGCCACTCACAATCGCCAAGGAGAAGAAACCCAGGAAAAACGCCTGCTCCTCGCCGCCAGCCCCGGATCCAGATTGGCAACTTGCACCCCGAGTTCACTGCGGAGGGCTCCCCCACCCCACGCGTGCCATATTTTGCTCTGCTGTCCCCGCGAGAACCACTTGCAACGGCTGGACTAGCCATTTCGCCCTCTAATCGTGGCGTAAAACTTCGAAAGGGACATATTAACCTGCCCTTTCCCCCATCGTGTTGCGCCAGGAGGTTCCTACTCGCGACCACAACTTCATACCTCGTCCACTGCCCTGCCTTGATCAATGTCATTTCCAGTCTCTCAGGACTCTGCGTCTACGTCGTCTACCGACAAAATCACCACGGTCCAAGCCACCAAGATGGTTTCTCCCGGCAGTCCTGTGCCTATCCCTGCCGAGCTCCCGCCGCCTGAAGAAGCACCGCTGCGCTGGACCAAGGTTCGCTCGCTGTGGCAGGATGCCTTTTCCGAGTTTCTCGGGACCATGATACTCATCATCTTTGGCGATGGTGTTGTTGCTCAAGTTGTCTTGAGCAACGGCGAAAAAGGAAACTATCAGAGCATCTCGTGGGGTTGGGGGTGAGCAATATCCCGCCCACGTCGGCGCTGCCGCTGCTCGACATGCTAACTTTTTTCCGCAGAATCGGCGTCATGTTTGGCGTGTACGTTGGCGGCAAGTCTGGCGGGCATATCAATCCTGCCGTCACACTAGCCAACTGCGTCTTCCGCGGTCACCCGTGGCGCAAATTCCCTGTATATGCCATTGCTCAGCTTCTGGGCGCCATGGCTGGCGCTGCCATTATTTACGGCAACTACAAGTCGGCCATTGATCACTTTGAAGGTGGTCCGGGAATCCGAACCGTTACTGGTCCCAACGCTACGGCCGGCGTCTTTTGCACATATCCAGCCCCCTTCATGACACGCACGGGCATGTTCTTCTCCGAGTTTCTCTCCAGCACCGTCCTTCAATTCGTCATTTTTGCCCTTGTCGACAAGGACAACATCGGAGCCGGAAACTTGCTTCCCCTGGCTCTCTTCTTCCTCATCTTTGGTATTGGTGCCTGTCTGGGCTGGGAAACCGGCTACGCCATCAACTTGGCTCGTGATTTCGGTCCACGCCTCATTACCTACTTTGTCGGCTATGGTACTGAAGTGTTTTCAGCAGGCGGATATTATTTTTGGGTAAGTCGGATATGTTTTGTAAACTATGTCTGCTGGAGCAAGTTGACTAATGTCTGGCAGATTCCCATTGTCGCTCCCTTCTTTGGCACACTTTTCGGCGGTTTCCTGTACGACCTGTTCGTCTACACTGGCCCCAGTCCAGTCAACACGCCATGGCTCGGTCTCAAGAGATTAGCCCAGCCACGTCGGGACGTATGGTCAAATACCTACCGAAAGTCACATGAAGCCAAAGTCTGAGAGTCCTTGTCATTCGCACATGGGTTGTGTGATGAGAATGAGAGGATATGAATTATGTTTATGTGCAAAACAACTGAATGAGCCGCTGTTTATGGGGATTTTCTGGCGTTGTCTGTTTGACTGTATTCTATCTTGGTTGTATGGGATTTACTCGCGCAAGAGGACACCCGCACGGTGCCAGGCGGGCTATTGCTTTGTGAAATACATTTCTAGTTCAATGATGAGGCAAGGGAGGATGTTCCACCAGCTGTATCTGATAACAGGGAATGTGGTTTGCTTCGGAATACATGGTCCAGCATTACGAAGTTGTTAATGTCTCGGTAGGGCCTGGGGATGAGACGGTCGACGACTTGCGGCTGGGTGCCATTTTGGTTGATGCACACCTTGTCGGCAAGGATTGTTTATTAAGCCGCGTCTCCATCGCTGGACAGCTTCCCAATTGAGTTGCATGTCTGGTCCATGAAGAGCTCCACTGATGGAAAACAAATGCATGCAACGGTTCTAGAGCGTTGTGGGAATATGTCTCATCTACCTCAGCCTCCTTCGAGAGGGCCCTTTTGAAGGCTAGACCTGAGTTGTCCGAGTCAGGGCCACGGTGGAGAGTTGTATATTTCCCAAGAAAGAAGACTGGAAAGAAGAGGGTGGGCGAGCCTCCATGCTCCCGAGAGCGTGTCGCACAAAGCAGAAACAAAGAGACGCAAAAATGCTTTCAGGATATAGTTGATCGGCCGTCTGCCTCGTTCTAGACTAGTCGAAATTTGTTTTGGGGGTGAGAAGAAGGCTGGCAAGGGATGAGCGATTGCATGTGAGCGGCACGTCATGTAATTTATTCTGATAGTCTAGAATTCAGGTCGTTTACGGGGAGTGTAGTGCATGGGCGCTTAGTAGAGAAGGGTGTAGGTAGACTGTCGCTGCTGCCACATGGCTATGGAAGAAGAAGGGGCTATGATGAGATGTGGGATATCAAAGCAGGCGGAGAGAGCTTCCTTAGCAAAGACTAGAATCATCGATGTCAGCTGAAACGCAGTGGGCAGTCAAGTCTGTGATGCTGATGTGCGTGATGACGCTTGGCCTGTCTGTATATGCAGAAGAAGACTATAGACCTTCATAATAAGTAGCGGCGTGAAGGTAGGTGCCGTTGCGACTTTTTTTTTGGTAGAGGTCTAGGGTAGCTTGATGTTTGTGAGTACTCTCCGGTGGGGAAGACGAGCTGAACGATCGCTATGGAAGGGGAAGATGAATGTGAGACGGGAACGTGTATTGATGCAGGAAGTGCGCAATTGTCTAAACGACGCTCTCTCGGTATCATGCGAGATGACATGTGTAGAATGGTCATGTCAATGGGAGGCATAGTAACGTGCTCGGTCACTGCACGCCGAGATGAAACCGATTCGGCTGTCTCGGTCCATCGCTCTTGATCCACCAGTTACATAAGCAGGGATCATCGGTCTCGCGATTATAAGACCGAAAAAGTACCGAGAGGGCTCGGGGTCAAAAGACCGAGATGCATACGTGAGACAATTGGCCTCATCCCGCTCCGAGGGGGGGGGGAAACCAGGGGAGGGGGGGGATTTATGCCGCCGCGGATGCGAGAGTAATAATGGGATGCGACCATGGATGGCATTTGACTTTTTGACATGCTGTGCTCGGCTAGGCTGACCTGAAACCTGCCAGATTTTTCTGCATCATCGTGGTATCGATGCGTGGTTTATACATGTATAAAAAAAAAAGTTGATTGTATTCGGACGGTGGAAAGATGGATAGATGATGTCAGCGGGCTTGTTCTTTGCGAGATCGGCCCTCTTTTTTTTTCTATTGCATTGTGTGAGAAACTATACGTTGAAAATTTCCCTTTTGTTAACAAACGAAGAGAGAATATCGATAGCCATCAACTAGCTCCTGTCCTATAGTCCATAGAGTCACTTGCACGTGCCGATACTCGGGCTCTCCTTGTTGCTTGGCTTTTATTTAGTGTTTTTTTTTTCTACAGTCATGTTTTATGTATGATTTTCCAAACTCGGGCGTTTGCGCTGCGGTTTCGGTTTGCCCTGCAAGTTCCCGTTGTCACTCCCAGGTGGAGTCTCTGACCCGTGTAAAGCTCGAGACACGGCTCGGGTTCCTCGATTCGGGTGATTTTTTTTTTTTTCATTCTCTTCTTTTCTTTTTCCTCTTGATGTCTCGTTATCCCTTTACTCTTCAATTACCTAGAGTCTGTCTCACCTTCATGAGCCGCCCTGACGACCTCTCCTAGAATTGCTTTTCGCTTCTCAATCTCTTGCATTCGGATCTCCTTGCAGGCTTTTTGTCTTTGTCGGTGACTGACACTGGTTCCTGTACCGTTGCGAGTACATCATCGCGGCGGCTTGTTGCCTTGATTTCTCGTCAGCGACTGTTGTCATCTGTGTACAGTCGAGTGATTGCAGTCGGCGGATTGGCCTGGCTTACGCTACCGCTGAGCGGCTGAGCTCGAATCTGCTCGCTTCAAACCCCCGTCGACCCAACACCACCTCACCTCACCTCACCTCACAACCCACATCATGTCTCGAATCCTGTCCGGCCTGCGCAGGCCGCTGATCGGCTTCGCGGCGGCCGCCACCGCCGGGACCGTCGTCTTCACGGTCTCGCGCCGTCGAAACGCGCACTCCTTCGACACGCCCCTCGTCGCTCTCCAGCGCGATGCCCACGGCCGCATCATCCCGCCGACCTTTCCCAAGATCAGAAGCCGCGCCGAGAACCTAGCGGAGCTGCGCCGCCACAGCGACGACGGCGATGCTGCCTCCGACGACGACGTCGACGGGCCCGAGTATGACCTCCTCGTCATCGGCGGCGGCGCGACGGGCACGGGCATCGCGCTCGACGCCGTCACGCGCGGGCTCCGGGTCGCCCTGGTCGAGCGCGACGACTTCTCGGCCGGCACGAGCTCCAAGAGCACCAAGCTCGTCCACGGCGGCGTGCGCTACCTCGAAAAGGCCGTCTGGAACCTCGACTACGCCCAGCTGCAGCTCGTCATGGAGGCCCTGCGCGAGCGCCGCGCCTTCCTCGACGTCGCCCCCCACCTCTCCCGCTCCGTGCCCATCCTGCTGCCGCTCGAGAACTGGTGGCAGGCCCCCTACATGTGGCTCGGCACCAAGACCTACGACATGCTCGCCGGCGACCGCGGCCTCGAGCCCTCCTACTACGTCGGCCGCGCCCGCGCCCTCGCCGCCCTGCCCATGCTCAGCCCCGCCCGCCTCGCCTGCGGCGCCCTCGTCTACTACGACGGCCAGCACAACGACTCCCGCATGAACGTCGCCCTCGCCGTCACCGCCTCGCTCCACGGCGCCACCGTCCTCAACCACGTCGAGGTCACCGGCCTGCGCAAGGACGCCGCCGGGAGGGTCTGCGGCGCAAAGGTCCGCGACGTCATTGCCCAGATCGACTCGGACGGCGACGGCGCGAGAGAGTTTACCGTGCGCGCAAAGGGCGTCATCAATGCCACCGGCCCCTTCGCCGACGCCATCGAGCGCATGGACGACCCCTCGCGCAAGCCCATGATTGCGCCCTCATCCGGCGCCCACGTCATGCTGCCTGGAAACTTGTGCCCCAACGGTATGGGCATGCTGGATGCGGCGACCTCGGACGGCCGCGTCGTGTTTGTGCTGCCGTGGGAGAACTACACGCTGGCGGGCACGACGGATAATGCCTGCGAGATTGAGCGGCAGCCGGTCGCGCGTGAGAACGACGTCGACTTTATCCTCCGCGAGGTCAGCAAGCTTCTCAAGCCTGACTCTGTCCTCACTCGCAAGGACGTCCTGGCAACATGGTCCGGTAAGCTTCCATCTTGGGATGATGATTAACTACATACTACAATGTAACTTGGTGGCTAATTCTATGGATTTTCCGCTACAGGCATCCGACCTCTTGTCAAGGACCCCAACGCTAAAAACACTGAATCTCTCGTTCGAAGCCACCTCGTCACCGTGTCGCCCTCGAAGCTGCTGACCTGCGCCGGTGGCAAATGGACAACGTACCGCCAGATGGCCGAGGACGCCGTTGACGAGGCCATCAGGACGTTCGACCTGACCCCGCGCGCCGGTCCCCTCGCCGCCGTCGCCGGCGAGGCCAGCGACTTCCCCGCGCTGCACAGCACAGGGGAGTGCATCACCCGCAACGTCGTGCTGGCCGGGTCGCACGGCTTCTCGAACCGGCTGGCCGGCGAGCTCGCCGAGGGTTCCGCGTCGACCGCCGCGGTCGCGGATGCCGACATCGCGCACCACCTGGCAACCAACTACGGCGACCGGGCGTGGGCGCTGCTCGCGTCGAACCCGTCGGGCGCGGCGCCCAGGCGGCTGCTGCCCACGCACCCCTTCACCGACGCCGAGGTGCGCTACGGGACGCGGGCGGAGGCGGCGTGCACGGCGGCGGACCTGATCGCGCGGCGGACGCGGCTGGCGTTCCTCGACGTGGACAGCGCGGTGCGGGCGCTGCCGCGCGTGATTGAGATCATGGCCGAGGAGCTGGGCTGGGGCAAGGCCCGGCAAGAGCGGGAGTGGCGGGAGACGCTGCGCTTCCTCGAGTCCATGGGGCTTTCGCGCAATGACGAGGAGCAGCAGCGACAGCAACAGCAGCGGCAGCAGCTTGAGGAGGCCCGGGCGCCCAAGCAGAGGGCGATGACTGCCGGGGGCAAGCTCAACTTGGGCGTCGGCCAGGCAGAGGCGAGTCAGCAGTAGGGGTTTTCTTACTGGCACCACTTTTTTGTCCACATTTTTCCTTTACAAAAAGCACGATTACGAAAGTTGTATGTCATACTTGAGGGGGAAAAGGGAAGAAAGAAGGGTCGGACATGATGCAGGGAAGGGGAGCCCTGATGGGCATGCACGCAGAGAGTCCGAGACACGGTTGCACTGCATTGCGCGGGATGACGTTTTTGGAGAAGAAGAGAAAGAGGAGAAAGAAGAAGAAGAACAAGAAGAAGCGGGCCGAGCATTGTTCGCTGGCGGCTCTGTGCTCTTTGTGTTTTTTTTTTTTTCAAAGAGGGCGTTTTGTGTCGGAATATCTTTCTTTTTGTTGTTGTTTTTGCTGTTGTACAGTGTTTTAATTTTGGGTTGGGGATATATCTCTTTGCATAGGCAGCCGTATTTCTTTTTTTTTTGGTGGCGAGAGGGGGATCGACAGTGGTTAGACTACAGTGAAGATATAATCATATCCAATAGACAGAGAAGCATTGAAAAAAAAAAATGGAATAATATAAAAATAGCAATCAATGTGAGATTGGAATTACTCAAGTCGTGTCTCCGAAAGGAATGCCGGATGGGTGCCTGAACTAACAAGAAGAGAGAAGGAGGGGGTTGCTGACATGCGATAGCTGGGAGAGGGATTTGTCTAGAGCGAGGCAAAGTGGAAAAAATGCATCGACGATTTTTCACGGGGATCGGGAAATTCTATAGGCAATTGTTTGTTGGGTGGCTGGATGATGGTGCCCTCCCTCGTTCAGGTGCGGCCCATCCATCCATCTCATGACCTGATGCATGGGCAGAGTGTGGTGGTGTTGCGATGGCTGCCCTGCAGTGAATCAAGGAGGAGAAGGGGGGGGGGGGGGTTTGTCGACGAGAGATGGAGGGGGGATGGCAAGGAGGCTTCAGGGGCAGTGCAGGCAGCTGACCTGGGCAGGCTGGCAAATGAGAAGGAGAGAAGGGTAGAAGAACAGGATGGGAGAGCTGCATATTGTACCGGCGCGTCGGGAATCGTCACGAATCGAGGCAAGGGAAGAATAGAGAAAGGGTTGGGCAAAAGAAGAAGGCTAGGAGCGGCCCGCAGGTACGGGATATGCAGGATGAGGGGGGGGGGAGGGGGAGGGGGAGGGGAAGAAAGAAGTGATTGGTTGTGAGAATGGCCACTTGACAGAAAAGCCTGGTGGAAAAGAGAGAGAGAGAGAGAGAGAGAGAGAAGGTGATGTTGCCTCTGTATGGAGTCGTGTTGGTGAAGCTAGCCAGCTGTACGATGTGATCATCATCATCATCACCATCATCATGGACTATTTAAATGTAACAGTGCCTGATGTGAAGTAAAAAGCAAGCCTAAGACTGAAAAAGACCAATCGGAAAAGGCGCCGGCAATATTAAAAGTATTTTTTTTTCTATTTAATCTGGTGTTGTTTACTGTTGTGTAATACGGAAGCGGAGTCGTTGATAAAAAGTCCCTAATATGAGAGAGAGAGAGAGAAGAGAGACTCAAGATTGTCTTGTCGGCTTCTACAAACGTTGCGTTGTGTGCCCGGTTCTTGTGTTTCCCACGCTTCGGGCAGCTGCAGGTTGGGCATCGTGGGGTGGAGGAGGAGACGAAGCACGCACCTTGTTTTGATTTCTTTTTTTTTTTTACTCCCTGGTATGATGATACACGTGTGTGGTCTTTCTTTTGGTTGGTCATTATGATGCCGACAAGAGTCCCACGGGCAGTAGCAGCAGCAGGAAGTAACCCCGAGCGCTTTTTTTTGTAGAGGACAAAGAGCCGAGTGAGAGAGATGAGAGAGTCTTTTTGTATAACATGACGCGCGCGTGGGTGTATAATAGAGCGTATAATGTTTTTCCCCCTTTTTTTCGTAGCTGGAGAGATACTTAATCCCGGTATGGTACGATGAACTTTTTTTTTTTTCCCTATCTGTTCGTCTCCCTCTCTCTCTCCTGTTTTGTTTTATTAGTAACTGCATGATATATCAGTGTGGCGGTCTGTCTCGATACAATCAATACCGACCGACTCCCCCCCCTTTCAGCTCCATTCACTTTTCAGTGGGTAAGAAAAGAGAGAGAGAGAGAGTTGTTAGTGGTGGATGCTGGCCGACGTGAAACGGAAACGCCCGGGCTTATTATTATAGGGGAAAACGAAACCCCCCCCTAGAAACCTTTTAAAGTCGCAAAATAGCACAGCAATCAATCGCAACGGTAACGGCACCCAAAAAAAAAGAAAAAGAAAAAAAAAAAAAAAACTCCTCGCTTCCCATCCCTTTATTTCTATTTCATTCACCGACACTTGGATCGCTGGCTGCCTCTACAAGTAGCCGGGGCCAAAGGGATCCGCTTGCCGTCCGCTAATAAATCATCCCACTCCCCTCCGTTCTAGGTGTGCTGTACCTACTGCACACAGTTACTAGTGCTTTCTGCTGTCAGCTGCGCTGGTGCTTTTTTCAGCGGCCTTGGCAAGCAGGCGTCTGCTTCGGTGAATTTCAGCGCTCTTGAAGCCCAACCTCCCGCTAAAACCCTCTCCCCCCCCTTCCCCTTCCTATCACCTTCTACCTACTACTACTACTACTACTACTACTACTGTTACCGCCCACCCCCCGGCTCAGCGGCAAACCGGGTGCAACCTCAGCTTCGGATTTAGATGCGACCAGGCCCTCTCCATCATTAAAAAAAAAAAAAATACTCCAAAGAGGGAAAAAAACATCGCAGCAACTTCGCGTCTTCTTACTCTCTTTCAACACCCGCAGGCTCTCTTCTTCTTCTTCTTCTTCTTCTTCATCAACATCCTGCTCGAGCTTGCTGCACATCATGGAACAGTCGATAACCATTGTCAACAACTCGGGCAAAATCATCAGCACTGTAAGCGCTCCGCCCTCATTTCCCTCATATCCCCCCCCCGCCCACCCAATCTCCTGTCAAGTCGTCTAAAGCCCCGCCCGCCGGATACGGGCAATCTCAAAGCTCACGATCGACGGGGGCATCATCTTGGCTGACTCGATCCTCTCTCTCTCTCTCTCTCTCTTCCCTCCAGGGCAAGCAGCTGTTTTCGATATTCAAGGAGGCCAAGGCTTCGTACGACGAGAAGAAGGAGTCCATCAAGGCCGAGCGCGGCGGCCTCCAGCGCGCCGAGACGTTCGACCAGGCTCGGACGATATACTACGCCCCCTCCGTCCCGGACGACGCCACCGAGTTCCGCCCTCGCACCCTGAGCCGCGCCCAGACCGTCTACTACACCCAGGACGAGGAGTACAGCCTGTACGACCAGCCCAGGCGCCGCTCCTACGACACCGCCAGCGTGGCCAGCTCCCGCCGCAGTCACCGCTCCAGGGGCAGCTGCGCCCAGTCCTCCCGCCACCATGGCAGCTTCAGGGAGCGGAGCAGCCGCGCGCCCTCCGTCGCCGCCACCGAGCTGTCCGAGCTGACCGAGGACAACCTGAAGACGCACAGCGAGGCGGCGAGCACCCGCACGTCGAGGCCCCCCGTCGCCATGTCGAGATACCGCAGTCCCTACGCCGAGACCGTCCCCATGGGCCAGTCAAACATGGATCTCACCGTGGTGGAGCGCAGCGTGTACCCGGTCGAGTCGAGGCCGCCGACCATTGTCTCCAGGACGCGGTCCGAGTCCAACATCGGGGCGCTCGTCGTGGCGCCGCCCAAGAAGAAGAAGATTGACATGAATCTCGCCTACGGAAACATCCCCCCCGACCTGGCCGAGAGGACGGACCTCGACCCCGACCAGAACCAGGCCCGGACGCTCGTCCGCAGGATCGAGGGCCTGCTCGACGAGGCAAACTGCGTGCAGCACTCTGCCAAGGCCATCATCAAGCACCTGCAAGAAAAGCCCGAGGCGGCCGCCGCGGTTGCCCTCACGCTGAGCGAGCTCTCTGCCGCCGCCGCCAAGGTCTCCCCCGCCGTCCTGGGCCTGCTCAAGGGCGGCTCGCCCGCCGTCTTCAGCCTCCTGGCCTGCCCCCAGTTCCTCATCGCCTCGGGCCTCGCCGCCGGCGTGACCGTGGTCATGTTTGGCGGGTGGAAGATTGTCAAGCGCCTGAAGCAGGAGCGCGCCCAGCAGGCGGCACTCATGTACGAGCAGCCACCCATGCTGGAAGAGGCCGTCGAAGAGCGACCGGCCATGCAGCGGGCCCAGACGTACGCCGGCAGCTACGACGAGGCGCTCGTGCTCGACGACGAGCTCAGCACCATCGAGTCGTGGCGCCGCGGCATCGAACCGCTCAGCGACACGGAGAGCGCCGACCTCGAGCTCATCACGCCCGAGGCGGACCGCGCCACCCGCATCGGCGGCGACCGTGACCGCCACGACCTCGACGACGCGCGCTCGCACCGCAGCTCGCGCACGCACCGCACGAGCAAGACGGAGCGCAGCAGCAGCAAGACGCACAAGACGGAGAGGACGCACAAGTCCCACAAGTCGCACCACTCGAGCCGGCGCCAGGCCGACGAGGACGACGGCAAGAGCGTGAAGAGCTCGGCCTCGAGCGTGCGCGAGGGCTCGACGACATCGGCGTCCTCGAGCAAGAGCAAGGTGCGCGCCGAAGTCAAGATGATTGAGGACGGGCGCAGCAGCAGCAGCAGTCGGAGCCGAGACGATCGGTCGAAGCCGCGGCGCCAGGAGAATGACTTGCTGCGATCTCTGTTTCGACGAAAGAACAAGGATGCCAGCCGCAGCCAGCTGGTCATGGCATAGGTTGGGCATTTGCTTGCGGCGGGTTTTCTTCTTGTCTCTCTTCCTCTCATGCCCTTTTCTCGTCTTCTTTTTTTTTCCTCTCGCGGTCCTCTTGCACTTCTTTGCATGTTGCCTTGCACGTTCTCCCACGCCCATGCCCCAATTGCCTTAATCTCCTACATTCGCTGTGAAACACATGACAAGATGATAATGACCTGCTATATTTCCAAGTTGCATTCTTTCCTCTCCATGAGTTTCCCATGAATTTTCGATTCTCATCTTTCTTCTGGTTTTAAGCGAAGGCACTCGCGACGTTTTGCATGTATCCCAACTCTCGCTTGGACACGTTATTTATTATTGCATTCCCAAACCCACTCCCTCCCCGAGTATATTTTATGAGATTCTTTTCTGCAGGTAGCAGAATGATGTACATTTTGAGATTTCTTTCCAGTAAAGAGATGTTTTTTTAGTCTTGCGACTGAAGAGAAAAAGAACAAATCTAATAGATTTTGTGCAATCTTGACACTGCCATGTGAAGAAGGATGATGCATGTTGATTTGGTCGGGTGACTCGGGACTCACCCACGGTAGGCGCCCAGACAATGGCCGGCAGGGAGATCTATTGTTAGATGTCCCGGGCAGTCAATGTTTCAGCCATGATGTGTTATCCTCACCCGCCGCATTCCCGAGGCAGCCAGTCATTGCGGATGAAGGCGTCACTGGGCCTGGGGATGGCACCAACGACTGACTCCTTGGCTCTTGTATTGGACTTTTAGCTTGTGAAGAATATTGCTGGGTGATATGTTCATTTTCGCCACAGCCCGGCACAACAAATAGCTCTAGCAGTGGCGATGCTCCGTCGCGGCTTTGCATTTGATGTGGGCACGGCACAGGTCGGCAGCGTTCGGCTTTATTTCTTTCTTTTGCTCGTTTGTCTTTATTATCTCGTACCGCATGCCCGTCACTTCAACCCCCCGCGGGGTTGGGGTGATTGACTCATCGCCCGCCCAGCCATCCATGGTCAATCACAGGCTTCGACAAGGGGGTGCGAGGAGTTGGCGCTGGCTCGTGCATTAATTTGCATCGGAAGCAGGACAAACAAGAGCAATGAAGAACCATCAGGAAAGCCCGTCACCGCTGTAACCCCCCACCTCCCACCCTGTTCGCGGCTGCATACGAGCATTTCCGGCTCGGGAGGATAGAGGCCCGCGCGCACACTGCCGATCCCTGCCCCTAGATTCAAGGAAGCAGCAAAAAGATAACCAGCCCGAACGAACAAAAGGACCCTGATGAAGCTGTCTTGGCAGCTAGCCTTGCTTTGATCCGAGCAGAGGTCGTAGTTTCCGTCGGGTAACCCTTCTCCCCCCCCCCCCCCCGCACCCCTTCCCCCTCCGCTCGTTTCGTCATCCATCTGTATATTCACAACATACGTGACGGACAGCACAGCGCCCAAGCACAAAACCAACCGTGCAAAGACATCTGATCAAGATGAAGGCGTCGCTGTCACTGCTCCTCCCCGCCGCCTTGCTGGCACGCAGCGTGGCCGCCTCCGATAACCCCGACGACGAGACCCCGCCCGGCATCAGCCCGCACATCAAGGCCTACAACCTCTCCGTCCCCGTCGACCACTTCCACAACGAGTCAAAGTACGAGCCGCACTCGGACGCCACCTTCCCCCTGCGCTACTGGCTCGACGTGTCCAACTACCGCCCGGGCGGGCCCGTCGTCGTCCTGCACTCGGGCGAGGTGTCGAGCCGCGACCGCCTCGGCTACCTCGACCATGGCATCGTCCCGCTGCTGACCAGGGCCACCGGCGGCGTCGGCCTCGTCCTCGAGCACCGCTACTACGGCACGAGCTGGCCCGTCAAGAACGCCTCGGCGGAGAACATGCGCTTCCTCACCACTGCGCAGGCGCTCGCCGACACGGCGCACTTTGCCCGCCACGCCGTCCTGCCCGGCCTCGAGGGGCGGAACGTGACGGCCGGCGCCGCGCCCTGGATCATCTACGGGGGCTCGTACGCCGGCGGCCTGGCCGCCTTCGCCCGCAAGCTCTACCCGGACGTCTACTGGGGCGCCATCTCCTCCTCGGGCGTCACCCAGGCCATCACCGACTACTGGGAGTACAACGAGGCGCTCCGCAACTTCGCGCCGGACGGCTGCGCGGACGCCCACCAGGCGCTCACGGGCATCGTCGACGGCGTGCTCGCCGGCGGGAACCGGGCCGACGTCGACGCCCTCAAGGCCATGTTTCGCCTCGGCGGCCTGCGGGACGACGAGTTCGGCCAGACGCTCTCCGGCCCCACCGGCGGCCTGCAGGGGACCATGTGGACGACCGAGGACGACAGCGACACGCTGAGCTACTACTGCGCCGCCATCACCTCGACCGCGCGCCTGTACGCCAGCACGGCGCACCTCGCGCCCCTGGCGGCGCGCTTCGCGGCGGCCGGGGGCTGCGCGGCCGGGGAGCGCGCGAGGCGCAGCGCGCAGCTGCTCAACTTTGCCGGGTACACTCGCAACATGGACAAGCTGGCCAAGCAGGGCCGGTGCAAGGGCAAGACGAACCCGGAGTGCTACTCGGAGCGCCACGTGCCGAACGTGGTGGCCATTACGGACGACCTGAGCCGCTCCTGGATGTGGCAGATGTGCACCGAGTAAGTTGAAAAACATAACAAATAGCAGGGAACAAAACGAAGAAGAAGAAGGAGAAGAAGAAGAAGAAGAAGAAGAAGAAGAAGAAGAAGAAGAAGAAGAAGAAGAAGAAGAAGAAGAAAAAAGAACAAACAGCTGACTGACGACACCACTAGATGGGGCTACTTCGTCTCCGGGGCGGGCACTCCCAAGGACCGCCCGGCCATGGTCTCGCGCGCCGTCACCGTCGATTACCTGACCACCAACTGCCGGCGCTTCTTCAACATCAGCGCGCCGCCGGACACGGAGGTCGTGAACCGCTACGGCGGGTTCGGCATCAGCTACCCGCGGCTGGCCATCATCGACGGCCGGCAGGATCCGTGGCGGGCCGCGACGCCGCACGCGGACGGGCAGCCGGACCGCCGGTCGACCACATCGGAGCCCTTTCTGCTGATTGACGAGGGCGTACACCACTGGGACGAGTTTGGCGTCGCGCCGGGAGCCGGTGTGGAGGCCGGCTTGCCGCCAAAGCAGGTGGCGGACGCGCAGACGGCGCAGGTGGAGTTTGTCAAGGCGTGGGTGGAGGAGTGGCACAAGGAGAAGGAGGAGCTTTACGAGCTGCGATGAAGAGAGAGGAAAGGGAATGAACAGAAAAGAGAGTAACAAGTATTAAGTATTCATTATTAAAAAAAGTCATATGGTACATTGATGTTAAAACGTTGTTCTCCGTCATGACCGTTGGCTCGTGAAGTCGTATGTGGGAAGAAGAAGGGAATGGAGGAGTCGGGACTGTGGACCGGACTGGATTGGAGCGCGTTGGATGAAGGGGTATCGTGGTAATGACGGCATTAGTACGAGGCGAATGAAAAGTGAAAGGATCGTTGAAGATGATGTTGGCGTCGAAGAGGACGTGCGTGAGCGCAGAGAGCCAGGCTTATATATATATATATATATATTGCTTCGACTCGGCGCTGGTGCTTGTTGGGTATATTTTTCTTCCATTGAGAGGATATCGCTCGCGACGCAGGACGTAGAAGGCTTGTACAGGGCGCTGTATATATTTATATGGTCGTGTGGATGGCTCGTCGATGCGATAGAGATGGGAGGAACGGCATGACGCGGGGCGGGCGCGCGCACAGACTGGCGACACGGATAGGAAACTCGCAACTACGTCGGCGGCGGGTCGGCAGAGTCATCACCACGATGAGGGCGGCTGGCGCGAAGGCCAAACACGACGCCGAGGCTGACGGCGAGGGCGGCGACGACGACGACGGCCACGGCTGCCCACAGCAGGACGAAGAAGCCGCGGCGCCGGAAGCCGCAGACGGTGGGCACGGGGATGGGCGCGGGGGGCGCGACGTGGTCGTGGTAGTCGGTCCCGTGCGCGGAGCTGGGCGGCGTGGCCTCGGTGTAGAAGGTGGTGGGCTGCGGGAGGGGCGGCGGCGGCGAGGACTTGGAGGGGAGGCCGTGGGCGACGTGGGAGGCGCTGGTGCTGGAGGAGTATCGGCGCGACATTGATGAAGGGGAGATGGGTTGCGATTGATGAAAAGAAAATAAAAGAAATGAGTGTGTGTGTGTATAGGGAGGTTAGGATGAGAGAGAGGGGTTGGCGTGAGTGGGAAAAGGCATGGTTAGGGAGGCGTCGCGTGATGTTTTCGTCAGAGTGATATCGTGATGCTCATGACGAGACACGGACTGGGAAAAAAAAAGAATGTTTTTCGGTGTGATGGATGAAGGAAAAGGGAGACAGGGGGGGGGTTGAGGTTAATTCCCGAGGAACCCCTTTCGAAGGCATGTGGAAAGATTGGCCCCTGTAGAGTGAGAGAAAGACAGAAGCTTGCCTCGTCAAATCCCCCCCCCCCCTTTACGATTCTACAAATGAGCCTTGCGAGTAATATCAAAGAGTGCCGGATTCGCCTAGCTGGTGCAATATTGTATATTGAGGGCGGCGGAGCACAATAGGGGGAGAGGGGGGGCAGCAGGTCAGCCTCGTTGTGAAATTGGATGAGACAAGGCTATTTGTGCCGCACAAGTTTCCTTTTTTTTTTTTTTTTTTTTTCTCTCTTTCTTTTGTAGAGACGGGAATGCGGGTGATTGATGAGATGGTGGGAATCTGGGGAGGGTGTTTCAGCTGTGTAGATGTTTTTGAAGACATGGCGAGACATGATGACGCAAGGAGGCCTGTGTGAGGTGTGAAGATGGCTAGGCCTCGGTGTCGTTTCAGATTACGGTTGATGGGGTCTTTTTTTTTTTTTTTTTTTTTTTTTTCTTTTTTGTTGGTG
>JAFEME010000293.1:0-36455 GCA_018831755.1 Niveomyces coronatus | reverse complement strand
CCTTCGAACCGATGGTGCCGGCAACGTCAGAGTCGAGGCCGGAAAAGACGAGGTCGCAGTCGGAAAAGGCAGATGGGGAGCACTCGCGGACGGTGAGGGAGGCGAGGCGAGGGGACATGGGCGAGGCCTGCTTCCAACGGACGGCGTCGCGGTAGGGCTTGCCGGCGGAGCGGGAGGAGGCGCCGACGGCGTGGAGGACGAGGGAGGGGTGCTGCGCGAGGAGGAGGATGAAGCGCTGGCCGACGGAGCCGGTGGCGCCGAGGACGCCTGGAGGTTTCGGAGGAGAATGGGTCAGCCATTGAAAGACCCGGGGGAGAGGTGGTTTGCGCGGCGCCGGGGCGGGGAAGAAGGGGTAGGGGGAAGGGAAGAGACGTACCGCACTTCTTGGGAGGGAGTGGCGTGGCCATGTTTACGAGAGACTGAGATGGGCTCAATGCCGAGAGGAATGAGATGGGAAGCGAAAAGTTTGATGGGAAGCGATGCTATCGTCGACGGTTTTGCTCATTCACTTTTTGCCCCGCCAAAGAAAACGGCAATGAAACCCTCCTCCTCCCCCGCCATCGGAGCAATCCATCGCCTGCCCGCTAAAAAAAAAATGGCGGAACATGTAATCCAGGGGGTGCCCACCGCCGACCTTATCAGCGACATGTTATTGGTAAGGCGCACAAGTATAAAACGAATTGTGTCCATTGGAGGGCGAATCTATCCTAGTAAGAGACTCGCAACTTATGCTAACGACTATATGAAAATTTCATTATCCTAATCGCCATGAAAACAAGAAGCAATAAACGAAAGAGACAAATTCTAACCCATGAGGGGACTAAGCGCATACCACGCCTGATGCAGATGCATGTCGATATACGACCTGTTGAAAAAATAATATGTATAGACTCATACAACGTGATCATGGAACAATCCTATATCCATGGGATCTAGTGATCTCATAAACATGTTGCTGGTTTTCAAACAGAGGATGACGGAGCGCGGTGGTTGTTGGCGTAAATCTGAAACTGGATGAAAATGACAACGTCCTCGAAGATGGTGCCGACGGAGCCGAGAAGCCAGGGCACGGCGTTGAGGAGGTATGTCTTGTCTTGGGAGTAGGCGACGAGGCTGACGCCGTACGTTGCGTTGCCGGTGAGGGAGAGGAGGAAGAAGAGCAGCGCGAGGCCTGGATTACAATTTAGCAGGAGTAGTAGTAGTAGAAGATGGTGATATCGGCTCACCCTCGCATGACTTTTCGCGATAGTTCTTGATGATTTGCGGGATGCGAGCACTACAGTCGTGTTAAGAGCTGAGGTTAAGCGATGGGGACGATGGGGCTATACGCACGCGAGATAGAACACGGCACTGGCATAACCGAGACAGAGACCAACGAGCTCCAGCGTCGTCCTCGCCGCCTCCGGGTCGGCCGACGGTGCCGCCTTACTCGACTTCCACGCGCCGGCCTTGTACGAGATGAACCAGCCGAGGAAGCCAATGGCGTAGACGGCCAGCAGGCTGACAATGTTCTGCAGCAGCGGGCTCGCGTCCAGGGCGTGATCGGCGGCGGCGACGGCCGATGCAAAGTGCTTCCCATCCTGGGAGTCGCGCGACACCGCCCGAGAGCGCTGCTGGCGCACGGCAGACGGCGACTCGCTCCGGTGGCGGCCGAGCAGGGGCGAGTCCTCGGCGGGCACGGCCGGGACGTGCGCGCGGGCGGTGCGCCGCCGGTTGAGGTTGTTATAGTAGAGGCACTGCAGGATGAGGACGCAGTCGGCGACGCAGAAGTAGCAGGCGAGGGCGATGGCGGTCGGGGCGAGGTGTGTGAAGAAGGCGCCTGAGTCGGGGAGGGTCAGCACGGCGAGCAAAGGTCAGCACGGTAGGAAGGGCGAAGAGACGGCGTACCTAGGAGGTTGGTGATGTCGCCGAGAGCCCAGACGAAGAGAAAGGTCATGCTGATGCCGTCGGCGCTCTTGGCTTTGTAATTGGCCGCCATTTGCGGTAGCTATGGGCACCATGTCAGTGACTCATCTCTTGACGCTGGCAATGGCACATCGTGGATTTTACCATGAGACAGATCCATGCTGCCATGCTGATGCTGCCAAAAATGCCAGAGATGGCCTCGAGCAACGGCATCTCGTAGCTGTGGCCGGCGGCGGCAGACACCGCGGCGGCGAGAGGGAAGCCCATCACGAAGAGGCGAGGCTGCAGAATCTGCTTTGAGCCGGAGACAGCGAGAGCGGAACGGCCTTGCTCTTGGCGCAAGCGGCGCGGAAGATGGGGGGACAGGTCTGGAGGAATTCGACGTGTAGATCAAGGAGGAAGCGGCGGGGTGAAGACAGTCCGGACCAGACTTTTTTCTAGGGACATGGGTAGTTTAAAGATTGACACTGGGTGGTTTTTTAGGGGAGGAAAGAAGAGGCACACGAGATCAAAATCTTTATGCGGAGAGTCGGCGGTGGTCGACCGCGGATAAGAAGCCCCCCCCCCACCCCCCCCGAAAACAAAAAAAATTACTGCTTATCGGCGTGAATGAGATGAGATTTACAGAGAGCGGGCACTCCTATTGGCTAGGAGAGATGGTGGGGGTGTGGGTTTTCTGGAGAAGAGTGGTGTGGCAGCGTGGGGCACTCGGTGTGTCATGGGGTGAGCAGAAGTAAGGGGGTATAGTAGACGGTTTTTAGAGTATAGGACTTGGTCGATACTTTTGGCCTTCTCAGGGTATCTCAGTGCGTCATTGCTGTCAGCGTCCGGCCTCGCAGGTGACGACCGTACCTGACGCAGCCGGCGATGCTTCCCATGAGGACGTATAATGGTGAATAACAATGAAGATAAAAAGACAATGGCAGCATTGCTTCCTCTAGAATTTGAAGCCTCGTATCTCGTAAAGCCATTGGTCTGGTATACGCGAGTACTAGCTCTGAGAGGTCCTTATCGTGCCATGCACGGTGCGTACATATGTGTAGTAGCTGGAGGGCGGAACCAGCCGCATGATACACCCCGAGCTGAGAATGTCCCCGTGTCTGCACCAATCAGTGGTCATCGGATCTTAACGATGGGCATAGATTGGCGCATCTCGCATCGGCATGATGCAGCGACATGATAGGGATTTTTTATATTAAAAAGCATGCGACGTGCCGTGCCCTCGAGATTTACCCTACATAGACAACCTGGTGTACACTATGTGACGTAGGTCTCCGAGCCGGGAATTTTTTAATTTTTTTTTTGGACTGAAATAAATAGCATGAAAGGGGCATAAATACAGGGTAGATAAATACATTGCGTCTGGCTTGTCTGGGCGGATTGTAGCGCTGGGGTAATTGACGGCACCAGCCATAATATCTCCAAGGCACCTCCGCACACCGGAATCTAGGGTCCCAGGTTTATAATCATGTCTCAATAACCAATGAATTGTGTCAATTGAAAAAAATTAAAAGAACGACAAGAACGACACAGCCATAATGGCCAGCGTGCAAAATTATATAGTATATAGTAGCACTAATTTTCCCCAGCCGCCCGCGTTGTCCACATGAGCCTTGGCGCGTGTTCAAGGCCGCTTCACGTGGCCGCTGTTTTGGGCTGCCCCCCGGTTCATGACCGCGACAATGTCTCTGGCAGTTCCGCTGCGCGTCTCCCACGAGATGTCGACACCATCAAGCTGTCATCGCGCTTCAACTTGATTCATTACATAACCTCCCTCCATATTCTTCTACTGTCATTCGGACCGCCGAACACTGCCCAGCGGCCTGCAATCATGAGACTCCGCGCCGCCATCGCCCACGGCCTCCTCTCGCTGCCCGCCGTCTCGGCCTGGGGAAGTACGGCCACCACCCCCATACTGACCCTCATCACGGTTTCCCCCCATACAATACGCGCTCACCGCTGACGACCGCCCGCCGCAGGCCTCGGCCACATCACCACGGCGTACGTCGCCGGCGACTTCATCTCCCCCTCCACCGAGGCCTACCTCAAGCAGCTCCTCCGCCGCGGCGACGGCGACTACCTCGCCGCCGTCGCCAGCTGGGCCGACTCGGTGCGCTACACGAGATGGGGCCGCTTCACCAGCACCTTCCACTTCATCGACGCCCACGACGACCCGCCGCGCGCCTGCTCCGTCGACCTCGACCGCGACTGCAAGGCCACCGGCTGCGTCGTCTCCGCGCTCTCCAACTACACCGCCCAGGTCCCCGACGCCGCGCTGCCCGCCTGGCGCCGCGCCCAGGCCGCCAAGTTCGTCGTCCACTTCGTCGGCGACCTGCACCAGCCGCTGCACAACGAGGACGCCTCGCGCGGCGGCAACGGCATCCACGTCCGCTGGGCGGGGCGCCCCTACAACCTCCACCACGTCTGGGACAGCGCCATCCTGGAGAAGTGGCTGCGCCGGAGCGACGGCGGCGAGAGGAAGCCCTACGTCCGCGCCAGGCGGTGGGCGACCACGCTCGCGGCGGAGATATCCCACGGCAGGTGGGCGGCGGAGAGCCGGGGCTGGCTGGACGGCCTCGACCTGGCGGATGCGAACGGCACGGCGCTGGCGTGGTCGCGGGAGACGAATGCCCTCGTTTGTTCGCATGGTGAGCATCTTTTTTTCTTTTCTGCCCCCCAGTCCGCCATGCCAAGTGCGGTTGGACAAGGCGACTGACATGGATATAACCAGTTTTCCCCGAGGGCCCCAAGGCAATAGAGGGGCAGGAGCTGTCAGGAAAGTACTACGAGGCGGCGGCACCAATCTTAGAGAAGCAGGTCGCCCGCGCTGGCTTTAGAATGGCGGCCTGGCTGGACAAGATTGCCGATGCGTACTACGCCCAAGAAGCTGCTCTTGAGACTGAGGAGCCGCAGCAAATTGAGCTATAACGAGCCCAGAGCCTGTGCAACAGCCTCGATGTGATACGAGTGAAGCAAAGAAAGCCATAATGTTCAGAAGTTGTACATGAATGAACGACGCTTGGATAATATTATAGTCTCGATGTAAGTGTATGTAAGACCTCTCCTGGCGATATTCTAGGTCGCCTAATTCCTACACTGCGGCATTTCCAAAGCGCTGAGTTTAATTGTGATTTGTTCACGGAGATTCTGATACAGCTCATTGCTGGTCATGACGTCGTCTGATTCCTAATCCAGCTGTACAAACTGCCATCAGGAACGACGGAGCGGCCCATACTTTGTTGCGCACTTTCAGGTTCGATCCTCCTGGATAAACAAGTCTATTTTCTATTATTTACTTTCCCTTTGGTCTGATTGCAGTGTTTGTCAGCGTCTTCTCATAGCCTCTTGCACAACAGACAACCTACCCGCAACCCTGCGGCGTCGTGACGCCGAAAAAGCAGTCACCAGAAGTCTTTGGGACTGTTTGGTCGTCACGAATGGGCGTCACGACCACATCAGCGCTGATAAGCGAGGTGGCACAGAAAAGTAGAGCTGCTAGCGATTGAAGTTGCATTGTCTCTCGATTTGTGCATGTGTACGAAGCGAGGGAGGCTTGTGCGGCGATGGATGGCGGTGAGCGGCGGTGAGAGGTCTCGTTGTTGGTCAATGCTTTCGAAAAGGAAGCAAAAATAGAGCATGATTCTCCTCTGTTGAAGCATGTGTGTGACTATAAAGACAATTGCTACGAGTCTCGATGAGTCTGCTCCTCCTTGCTGCGACAAGGACCCGTCTCTCTAGTGTTTCAGCATGGCCGACATGTTCGCCGAGATGCACCTGATACTCGTTTCACACAGAATCCTCGAAGGATGCACCGGATTGAAGACTGGAATCTCGATTGGACTGATTCTGCTATTAAAATCACAATCGACGATGGTAGTGTGGCTGAGACGCGGAATCACGACGTTGCAGGTGCGTAGGACAATGGTTCCAGATGTTAATATGTCTGTGCTGCGTGCATCATGAGCTGGCTCTAACAGACGTAACCAAAACCTGGCACCTATGGGATCAAGGTCAGCATGGAGTCGTGAAAGAGTGGTGCCATTTTTTGGGTCCTAATGCGTCGAGCCGGCCATCATGGGCTGATTGTGCTGAGGAGCATTGATTTGCGTGAACATCCTCTCGTGACCGACCGAGTTGGTAAAAGATAGCGTTTGCAGAGATGGTTGGCGCACTGTAGGATCTCACACTGTGCTGCAATCTTGCCTGCGCAGGCATAACAGGGTTCGGGGGTCCTGCTACAGTGGAGTCGACCCCGGATAACGGCGCTGTAAACCCATCTGACGGCACTAAAAATAGCTGGCTACGGCGGTCTCGCAGTACCAAGTACGTACTGTACCTACAGTAGGTGTACTAATAGACGATGAGGAAGTTGCTGCTGTATGTATGTACTCGCATCTTCAGTGGATAGTTAGTCAAACAGTCTGAGAAAGGTGGGCTACATCAATAAGACAGACTCAAATAGATGAAGAGAATAAGCTGAGATTGTTTGAGGCTGCCGTGGGCTGTGGCTGCCGTTACACCGCAAGCAGAGGCGCGTGGCCTGGTACTGTAGTAGATGCCAAGGTACCGTAGACTGTAGTACTGCATGTACCGACTTTGCCCATTCGGTACCTGCCACGGTAACTCATCATCGTCACTGATGCATCCCATGTAGGGTCGATTACGTGCCGTCTCTTGGCCGCTCAGACAGTCCATCCCCCTCTGCGTTTCCAAATTTCGCGACTCCTTGGGTTTCTGAACAACTCTCACGCCGTATTCTCTCCCCACAGCATCGAAACTAACGGCCAGACCCATTCGTCCCGTCCGACCCTCCACCAAACCCTGCGACGCCCGCCTCGTCATTTCACAATCAACCCCACACAGCACAAAAAGACTGACCGACAGCTCCTCGGTTCACCCGCTACCGCCGCCAACCTCGACCCTCTCTAGCCCTGCAGGTCATCCTCCCCCCTTCCGGCACCCCCCCCTTCTACCCTCAAATGCCATCGCTGCGGCTGCTTTCCTGTCACGGAAACTTCATGTGAAACAATCATGACCATGCTCGACGAGCATGACATGGAGAAGTTGTTCTCCGGCGCCCCTCAGTATTTTGCCCGCAATGAGGGGCCCTTCATCTCCATCCCGAACCCTTCCGTCGCCTTCCCCTTTGACGAGAACCTCCAGATCCGCGACCTGACCGACCACTGCCAGATCGAGGCCAAGGCCTGGAGCGGCGCCACCGCCCACCCGCACCTCACCCGCGACCTCAACCATGACTCGGCCGAGAGGCAGCAGGCTGAGCGCCGCAGCCGCTCTCACTTCTTCGTCCGCTGCCGCGAGCGCCCCAACATGCTCAGCCTCCAGGGTCTCGAGAAGGGCACCATGGGATACCAGGCCGCCCTCGAGCTCGGCGTCAGCGATGCCCTCGAGGAGGAGCAGTTTGGCTTCGACAGCATCGGCAAAAAGGCCCGCGCCATCGTCGACGCGCGTGAGCACATGCTCGGTCACGACGGCTGGCTGCACCGCATCCCCGAGTCCGAGGTCCTGGCTCGCCTGCAGCGCAACGGCGATGTCTACCGCGACAACGACCTCAAGACGCGCGAGTCGTCCGAGTCGTACAATGACCTGTTTGGAAACTTTATGCGCCCGCGATACATTGCCGTCGACAAGAAGGACGCCCACAGCTTGACCAATCAGATTGTCGCGCTCCTCAAGTGTCTGGGTACCGCCAACGTCTGGATCGATCTATCTCACGTCGAGTGGCGCATCCGCCTCGGCCAGATTCTCTGGGGCGAGCCCCACGGCGATCGTCTAGACGGCGACGCCAGCATACACAATACCGAGTGCTCCGACGAGCTGGCCGAGGAGAAGTACTGGCTTCTGCTGCAGATACTCATGGCAACTGAGCTGCTTGTTCGACTCGACGCAGTCACTCAGGGAGAGGAGTACGGCGCGGGAGCTTTCCGCCCTATGGATGTGGTTCAGTTTGAGCGCGCCGCCACGTCTACCGTGAAGTGGTCCCTGCTGTTGGCCCGTAGCTGGCTGGACAACATTGATATTGTCGCCGAAGAAACCTGTAATGGGCAGGAAACTGTTGCAGGAGAAGACTCCACCAAGGAGTCACATCCTGCCACACTCATCGAGACTATCAAGGCCAAAGGAGCCAGCTGGCTGGGCAAGATTGTCAGCCGCGTGCCGTTCAATCACCACATCGCCCATCTGGCACCGGCCTTTCCGCCCCGTCACTACATCATCCAAGGTCGAAACGGCCAGCGCCAAGTCGACGGCCTCATTCACTTTGCCAGGAAGCTTCGGTGGCCTGGCATCGAGGCCTACGAGGCGCGCATCTCCAGCCATATGCGAGAGGCTGTCCGTGCGAAACCCGACACCTCCATGTGCGACTGTGGCGACTCCGGTAACACACCGCCAAAGGGCGACTCCAAGGAAGACTCGTATTTTGGAACATGGGATGTCACATGCCAGCGAGGTAACCACAAGGAGCGTGCTCGAGCCCGACGCCGGCGACTGGCGGCAGCCCTGCATCCGTCTGGCTGGATGTCCAAGTCTTATATATTTGGCCTCATGTTACCCGGCGACGGGCTGTCTCATTTTCTCATGGCCACGTTACTAGAGAACGATGACGTGGCCATGAGCCGACTAGGCTCCTTTGCTAACCTTTGCGGTGGATTTGTCTACTCCGGTATGAGCTTTTGGAGCATCTCCTGCATCGTTGGCCGTGTACTTGCTGCTGGCAAGGGCTCTGCAGAGTGTATGGGATGGATTTCGACGGACATTATGCCAATGGGTATTAGTGAGGGCTGGCTGAGCATCGACGTCAAAGACGTTGCCGGTAGGATTTGTCCAAGGAATTCTTATCTTATCTACACTTGCTAATATGAGCATAGACGACATTGCGAGTCTAGGAAAAAAGTCTAGAATTTGGGCCAAGCGAAAGCTTGAGCGGGATGCCTCAATTGTCGGTGACGGATCCGATGAGGCAGCATCTCCGGCTGACTTCACCATGCCGTGGGAAAACCGATACAAAACTCCGCCACCCAATGTCTGCGTAAACTTCGTCTCGATGCAGCTTTCGGCACCATCGTTATCGCTTCATCCGACGCCGCTTCCGGAAATCATGGTGACCCCGCGACATGACTCGGCGCCGGCTCCGGACCTCTTCTCTCAGCCCGTCTCCCTTACTTTTCGTGTGAGTATCGAAGGTGTGCCCGAGAAGCAACACATCTTTTCTCTCATGTACGACGTCAACTTTGTCAACGCTCACCCTTGCGTGCCACCGCGCGGTGTTCGTTTCATCAAGTCGCCGTCCAGCCCGACCATTCAGCAGATTGACGTCTCTGGCGAGGTGTCACTCGGCAACACTTCTCGGTCGATTCATCGTATGGGTAAGTCAATTCCGGACTCGGGGGTTCCCTTCGCTTATCTTGTGGCGTGACTATGCTAACGTGACAACTACCGTAGGCCACCCTCTGCATAAATTCTTCAACTATCGCGTCATGCACGTCTCTGAGGTGATCCAGAAGAAGCAGCTACCACTATCCGAACTTCTGAGCACCGGCTATCCAGATCGGAAGGCGCCAGCTAACGCTGTTCTTGTCATTGACTGCATGACGCAAATTGGCGATATGCCACAGTCGCCTGCGCTTGAGCGCATCATGTCGCCAACGAGCTCGCCGAGAGCAGACCGCAGTGGCAGGAAGTACAGCTTCTCGACTGCGGCCCAGATGCACTACGAGTCGCACAAGCGCGAGTCCGGGTCAGATCTGGAGATTCTGGTGCGCAGCTTGTGCTCGGAGCAGGGATGGAACGCCATTGTCAGCCGGCGCAAGAGGGGATGTCTCGCGTGCGCCATCAGAGAGGCGGGCGCGCTGGGCTATAAAGTTATTGCACGGGTGGATTGAGGATATGAGGGGACAATTCATAATTGTATGAGTATTTTGGGACGGCAAAAGGTCAGTTTACGAAGCAACGTAGCCATGTAACTTTATTTTGTTAAAAATACATTCGACATTCGACTCTGTACTCGCTGCGTTGGTACTGTTGCATGGCCGTAATCTGGTCTTATCAGTGAAGGGGAAAAATGAAATTGATGCTCCGAAGAGTTGAAGACTATCCTGAATGTCACTCGCACCTCTCTGTCTGCATATCGTGAAAGTGGGCTGCCGCTAGGCGTTCCCACCAACAGCAACGACAGCGCACCACCAACGGACCCTTTTCACATCCAACGCATCCACGACTCGAAACACACACACCACGGACCACTTCACACAACCGAGCGATCCGATACACAATGGCGCCCATCAAGGACATGCGTCGCGAGGATCTCAGTACGTCCCACCCGAAACGCCCATTTCCGCGACGACCCCGATAGCCGTGATAGGCGCAAAGAAGCGCTTGCACTTCAAGACGGCGCTCTACTGCTCTCCTCCTGCGTTCTTTGTCTTGGGAAAGCTCTCTTTTGTCTCTGCGCGAAATGCTGACTTTCGATTGCTTGTTTTCTTCTTCAAGTTGTCCCGTACGAGGAGCCCGTGTCCAAGAGCGACAGCCCCGAGTTCAGCTCCACGCTGTCCTCGACGATGCCCATGGCCGCCATGTTCACGCGGAACAAGTTTGTCGGATGGTACGAACGACGGACTGATCGGTGCGATGTCTCGGGCTGACAAGGATTTTGAAGGGCCGGCGTGGTGTTTTCAATCCAGAGCTGGCTGGGCGAGAGCGCGGAGGCGAAGAAGAGCGGCACGCCGGGGTACTTCAACGTCGGCCTCTCGGGTGCGTTGGCAATGAAAACAGGTGACTTGATGATGGGTTTGTGAGAAATGCTGACTTTTTGGTTCTGCAAAAAAAAAAGTTATGGCTCTTGGCGTCACGTATATGCCGCTGTTCATGCCGCCGCCAGATCGACCGATGGGATTCGCGAATGCGCCGGCTCAGGCAGCGGCTTAGCTGCTCGATGGGATGGGATACGATATGGGAGAAAGGTTTGGTGTGGGCGGATATGGTTCAGGTCTCGAGTTGCAAAGCATGTATCATCATTGTCTAAGGAAGTAGGTCGCTGATTGGGCATGTAATTTCTCTGGGTTTGTACGTCTTTGGTTGCGCACTGGCTCTATAGCCGGTCATTTAGACCCTATCTCAAAGATCAATCGCATGCTTTTTGATGCTTGGGTGAGTTATTGCCGATATTGCATCATTTGATATGACGTTCCCCCTTTTGGGCCACGGTATTACGACCCAGACGGACTGAACGGGGCATGTGGCGTATATAGCTCTCCGAGCCTCGATCGCCGCCGCGTCACACTGCCTCCAAAAATTTGCTTTTCGCGTTCGGCCGTACGCCTTCTCATGACGTGGTAGTATCGTGTACGACGGTGAGCAGGTATTTTGGATCCAGCATAATGATAATCTCGTGTTTCTTGGTCCGCAGCCTTAACAGACGCAGCTCGTCCTATATTCTCATCAGTACGCACCTCCCGTGCCTTGAGACCCGGCAACGCATACATCCTTGTCCATCTCGCCCACCATGTCGCCCGAGCTCTGCGCAAACCTCCAGATCATGGCCGCGAAGTCGTCGATGCCCTTGGAGGTGCTCTCCTCGGCCGCCGCCGGCTCGTTGGAGAAGGACGCCGCCGTCGATGCGCTCCGCGACTTGGTGGTGCCCAGCACCGAGACGTCGCCGCCCGTGCGCAGGATCGAGCCGCTCGCGCGGTCAACGACCATGCTGGCCTTGACGCCGGGCTTCTTGGTCAGGCGCGACAGCCGCTCCTCTAGGACGGCCGCGTTTCCCTGGCCCCATCAGTCAGTGACCTGACGATTGATTGGAATGAGGGGGGCATTCGGGGAAAGGAAGGCAGCCGCTCACATTGACTACATCGGCCATGCTGTGTATTTTAATGGCGTGAAGGAGGAGGGGGGGGGGTTTATGTCCCTCTGGTCGGGTGCTGTGGTGGAGATCGTGGTGGATGTGGTGACATTGCGCCGCGCGACATCTATTTTTTGCCTAGCGATACCGCCAAAATTTCCTGCCCCTCCGATCTCGATACTCAAAAGACGGTTGCTGATGATTGCGGCGCTCATAAATTAGGCGCACGATCAATTTGTTTGCGAAAGGGTTCTTGCTGATAAATACCGTCAAGATGGGGTCAAGTATGAAGAAGAAGAAGGAGAAGCAAAAGGACTTTCAGGTATTTCTGCGCGCAATCGACATGGCGACAAATGCTAATTCTGATAGAAAACGAAATTGAAAGTCGGCAAGACCAAAGCCAAGGCCTCCAATTTTACAGATACGAGCTTCAGGTCCAGAGGTAAGCATATTGTTGACTCAATGACCGCAATCGCTAACGCTTCGAAGCTATTGTTATGGGACATCAATCACTCTCTACCGAAGCCCCCGACGTTATCCAGCAGTTCAAACACAACCTCTCCCTCGCCTCATCCTCGCGGTCCGATAAGCAGCGCAAGGACGCCCTCGCCTACCTGACCTCACAGCTCGCTCTCGACCCACCAATAAACCCCGTCGGCACCACTGCCGTGCTCGCCAAGCTCGTCCCCCTCATCTCCGACAGCGCGACACCCGTCCGCGTCCAGCTCCTCAAGCTGCTGCGCACGCTGCCCGCCGCCGAGGTGCTGCCCGCCGCGCTTGAGCACTCCCTCATGTTCATCCGCGCAGGCATGACACATCTCTCTAGCGACGTTAGCCACGACGCCCTCGCGGCCATGGAGTGGCTGCTCGACGTGGCCGACGAGGCCCTCGTCTCGTGCCCCGGCGGGTGGGTGCGCACGTTAGCGACGTTCTGCGCCGTCATGGGCTGGGCCATGATCGTCGCGAAGAGCGGCTGGACATCGTCTGGGGCGGCGGCGGCGACGGGAGCGAGGACGACGTTAAAGCCGAAGGATGCGCAGAACCGCGCGCGGCAGATGACGACGCTCGCAAAGTTTTTACAGGCTGGATTTCGACACGAGGTCGTCGCTGAGCGGACGAGCGCGGCATTTTGGGATAACTTGTACGGGATGCCGCGGTCGGGAAACGCGTTTGAGCACTTGAACCTGTTTGCGGCGCAGAGGGACGAGGATGCGGAGATGTATACGAATAAGGAAGCACGGCAGCAAATATTTTACAAGCGCTTCATGGAACCCATCACTAAAGGGGTCGAACAGACAAAGAAGGAGGGCGGTGTCACGGGGAGAGCCGCAGTCGTGCTGGGACAGGTGCTGGCTGAGGGCATGAAGGACTTTGAGGCGTCGACAGCACTGGACACGCAGGATTTACTGGACTTGTGGTGATGTCGCCGCGGTGGTCGAATGAAACAAGTGACTAGTAGTGGGGTTTAGAAGGAGGGTCAAGCAGAAAGACATGCAGCTCACGCGACGGCAGCAAGTACTCCATTCAAATCTGCTCAAACGCGAAAGGAGACTGACTTCGCGGCCGGCCGCGTCGGTATGAAATGAGCCCAAAAGCCGACCACGGTCGCTCGGCCGCGGCCGCTATGCCACGACTCCCTGCGAGCACATCCCGCAGTCATGTCTTGAAAGATGCTCTAGACGAGACCATATATAGAAACGACGTCATAGAAGCTATTACGAATACTTTGAAGCCAATACTTCAGTTACTGCGATAGCCCGCTCTCAATACATCTTGCGTGTGCGTGCAAACGGACTAAGCAGCATCCCGCGGCCGGCGGCCGCCTGCCAGCTGTCAACTGCTGGCAGGTAGTTATTTTTTGAAAACGATGGGTGCGTCTGCCTCGCCTCCTTGTTTTGCAACCCTTCCTCCTCGTTCTCGCGTCAATAGGGCTTACGCTGAAAGCATAATCCCACCACCTCCATCATCGTGCTCGGTGTCAAGGTGTTATTTTCTCCCGCTGTAACTTCTGCAGAGACTCTGTGTCTGTGCTTCTTTTCGCAACGATCCATCATTTTCTTTCTGAAAAGATCACAATGGACCGCGACTACAACGAGGCCAACGTTGACCAGCCTCCCGCTGCTGGCGCTCCTTCCGAGGCGAACCAAGCGGGAATCATCAGCTCGGACACCTTTGACGGCGCCGCTCGCATCTATCAGTGGTGTGACGAGTACGGCGATGTTGGACCTGAGATCAAAGATCTCGAGCTGGAGCTGTTTGGTGACCCAGCCCTTCGACATGAAAGGATTGGCCTGGATTTTGCTCGGTTCGTCCTGAACCCTCCGTTCAAGCACTTTACTAAGTCTTCTAGCATTGAAAATATCCAAGTGAGCCAGGAAGGTCCTGTGAAAATCAGTCCAGTCACCTCGTTCAACAATGCTGGCCTACACCCGGTGATGCTCGAGAACGTCAAGCTGGCCGGGTACACTTGTCCTACCCCCATCCAGAAATACACTATTCCGGCCATTGTTCAGGGTCATGATGTGGTTGGCATTGCACAGACTGGTAAGTTCACGATTCTCGCAGATGTCTCCTCGTGCTAAGCAACAAAGGATCCGGCAAAACTGGTGCCTATCTGATTCCCATCTTGAGCCGTCTCATGGGCAAGGCAAAGAAGTTGGCGGCCCCGCGCCCAAACCCTGCAACATTCCGTGAGGGTGCTGATGAGGTCACTGCGGAGCCCCTTGTCCTCGTCGTCGCTCCTACCAGAGAGCTAGCCGTCCAGATCTTCAATGAGGCTCGCAAGTTTTGCTACCGCACCATGCTGCGACCTGGCGTTGTCTATGGCGGCGTTTCGGTTGCTGAGCAGATCCATCTGCTCAACCGGGGTTGCGACGTTCTCATCGGTACTCCTGGTCGTCTTGTAAGCTTCATCAACAAGCCGCGAGTTTTGAGCCTCCGCCGTCTCAAATATCTTGTAATTGATGAGGCCGACGAGATGCTCGACATAGGCTGGCAAGAAGATATCCAAGCTATTATGCTTGGCGGAGGTAAGCAAAACGGTCTAGCATGATAGCAATTGCTGACCATTCTCAGATCAGGACGAGGGCAATGTCAAGTATGGTCTGTTCTCGGCCACCTTTCCCAAAGCAGCTCGTGATCTTGCCAAAGACCACCTCGCTGCTGCCCACGTTCGCTTCCGTGTCGGCCGCGCGGGAAGCACCACGGAAAATATCAAGCAGATTGTTGTCAAAGCAGAGCCGCATGAGAAGCGAAATATTCTGCTTCAGCTTCTCAATGAGATGCATGGCGTACGCACCATCATCTTTGCAAATAGCCGTCAAGAAGTAGACTGCCTTGATGACTTTCTGTTCAACATGCAACTCCCAGTCACCTCGATGCACAGTGACCGCACTCAGCTCGAGCGTGAAGCTGCGATGAGGTCTTTCCGTGCTGGAACTGCCCCTATTCTCGTTGCTACCGGAGTCACCGCTCGCGGTATTGATGTGCGCAACGTCATGCACGTCATCAACTACGACTTGCCGTCTATGGACCATGGCGGTATAGAGGAGTATACACATAGAATCGGTATGTTTGCACAATCTCACTTTTAAAGTCAAAGCTAATATATTCTAGGTCGCACCGGCAGAATTGGTCACCGCGGCGTGGCAACATCTCTCTTTACAGATAGAGATGAGCCCATAGCTGACGTGTTGACCCGTACTTTACTGGAGACAAATCAGGAGATTCCTGAGTTTCTTGAAATCTACAAGCCAGAGATGGTCCCTGGAAAAGCTCTCCAGTTTGAGACTGAGTCTGACTTTGATCCGAATGATATGCATGCTCGCGATCAGGAGATTAATGGTGGAAGCACCGAGACGTCAGGCGTGAATGGCGATAGCTGGGGGGGTCAACCCGCTTCAAACGGCGCTCCTGAAATGCCCAATAGCTTTGAGCAGAGCCATCACGAGCCTACTAGCATCAATGGCTATGCTGCTGCTCCATCTACTCAAGGCCCGCCGCAACCAAATGGCTGGGGAGCGCCTCCTGCACCAGCTCAAGTTCCTGCCGCTCAGCCGGCTCCCGTAACGTCAGGTTGGGCTGGGCCTCCGGCTTCAGCAACTCATAACGGTGCCCCTCCAGCTTGGGGTACTGCTCCGGCGGCTCCTTCGGCGGCTGCTCCAGTTTCTGTCGTTCAAAATGGTGCACCTTCAGGTTGGGGCTCTGCTCCTCCAGCTCCTCAAGCGGCGCCTTCTGCACCAATTGTCCAAAATGGTGCCCCGAGCTGGGCTTCCGGCCATGCCGCTCCCGCCACATCATTGGAAAATCATTCTGCTCCTGCTGCCCCCGCTGCACCAGCTGCACCTATTGCTCCAGCTGCTCCAGCTGCTCCGGCTGCCGCTCCACGTTGGGGAGCGGCTCCTGCGCATTCCATGCAGCCTGCCCCGACCTGGGCCGCTCCTGCTTCAGCGGCCCACTGGTAATTTGGTATTTGGCCTTGTGAGGCGTACGACTGGACATCTATGGCGCAAAGGGCGCAAGGATCTTTGATTCGAAATCAATTGCTTTGAGTAGGAGAGGAGAGAGATATTGGCACCAGATTAGTCTAGTTTTCAAGCAAACGTCATACAGATTGCGAGTTGTCGCTCACGCAGTATGATAAAAGAGAATATTATCGTGATCGTGCTATTGATATTATGATTAATTCTTGTAATGTTTGCATGAGTCGCCCTGGCCTATTTGTCCTTTGCCCCGCTAGCCGACATGTTTCTCAACACTGTCCTTAGCCCTTTCATCCTCGCCCAAATGTCGCCATGACCCAGAATCGTGATACCGTGCGCAAATTCCCAGCTCCGCGCCTGACTAGGCACGGGATACCTCATGGGCTCCGGAATCGACGTCCGGACACCTAACCAAGCAAAGCGGTCCTCACACACCGCCTTCACATTACATAGACCCTTCAGCCCCTCCGGTCCGTTGAAGCGGCCGTAGCCGGATCCTCTCACGCCGCCGAAGGGAAGCTGCGCGGTGTAGTACACGGCAAAGTCGTTGACGGCCACCATGCCGGCATGCAGACCGTCGACAATAGCGTGCAGGGCCGGATCGCGCTCCGAGCCGTAGACCGACGCGCCGAGGGCGAAGCCCGTCGCGGCGTTGGCGATGCCGAGCATCGACGCGGCGGAGGAGGAAGGGGCGCGCATGAGCGTCAGGATCGGCGCGAAGCACTCGTTCTGCGCGATGGCCATGTCGGGCGTCACGTCGGCGAGCATGGTCGGCGAGAAGTACGTGCCCGCAGGGTAGTCTGGGTGGTCGTACCGCGCGCCGCCGGCGAGAAGGCGGGCGCCGCGCGAGACGGCGTCTCGTATCAGCTCCTCGAGGCGGTCGAAGGCGGCGCCGCCCATGATCATGGCGCCGACGTCACCGTCGGGCCCGAGACGCAGGGCGCGGACGCGCGGAGCGAGCATGGCCTCGAGGGCGTCGTAGACGCGGCCAGAGGCGATGACGCGCTCGATGCCGATGCAGTTCTGGCCGGCGGCCTGGAAGGTGCCGCGGAGAAGTGTGGCGGCGATGCGCGGGAGGTCGCGCTCCGCCGAGTCGAGCACGACGGAGGGGTCCTTGCCGCCGAGCTCGGCGAGGACGGGGGTGAGCGCGGGCGCGGCGGACGCGGCTACGAGCCGCGCGACGGGCTGGCTGCCGATGAAGGTGATGTGGGCGATACCCGGGTGGGAGGTGAGGTGGGCGGCCTCGGCGGGCCAGCAGGCGAGCACCTGGACGAGGTCCGGGTCGTGGCCGTGGGCGGCGAGGGCGCCACGGGCGATGGCGGCGAAGTAGGCGGCGGACCAGGCGGTGCGCTCCGAGACCTTGACGACGACGCCGTTGCCGGCGAAGATGCTAGAGACGACGGGACCGATCATGTTGTGGAAGGGGTAGTTCCAGGAGACGAGGGCGGCGACGACGCCAAGCGGCTCGTAGCGGACGTGGTTGCGCTTGTGCAGCATGAGCGGGAAGGAGGTGGGGCGGGCCTCGGGGCGGAGAGTCGCGGCGCCGTGGCGCAGCGTCCAGCGGAGACGCTCGGCGGTGGGGAGGATCTCGCCGAGCTCGGCGTCGAGAAGGGTCTTGCCGCTGTCGAGCGCGGCGACGCGGCATACCTCGGCGGCGTTGTCGAGGACGTGCCGCAGGAGGGAGCGGAGGACGGCGCGGCGCTGCGCGAAGGTCGTGCAGGACCATGCGCGCTGGGCGGCCGCGGAGGCGGTCACGGCGGCGGAGATGGACGCGGCGGACGCGACGGGGACGGAGCCGAGGTAGGAGCCGGTCGCGGGGGCGTAGCAGGGGATAGACGAGGAGGAGGACGTGGGGGGCGGCGGGGAGGAGGAAGGCCGGGGAGGGGTGACGGTGTAGAGGCGTGGGCGGTTCGCGGTGGAAGAGCGGACGGTGGTGAAGAGCAGCGTGGTGAGGAGGATGGCGAGGAGGGCCGGGAGGAGCGGCAAGCTGGAGAGAGAGTGAGTGTGAGCTTGGAAGAGGGATAGGAGGAAGGGGGGTTTGTGGCTTACGGGAGGTGAGTCTGCGCAGAGGCGTAGATGCTGCGCAGAAACGACAAGGCTTGGGTGTTGAAGCCGTCCATCGCGGCAGTGGGCCGGCGGGATTGGGAGACTCTGCTCGCTGGGGGATGTTGTGTGAAACAAAGGAGAAGACGCAGTCAGGAGTTGTGGTGTCGTCGTGGATCAACACTTTTCTACAAGGTTGGTGGGGCAGTTGACTAGCGTCAGGTACGAGTACGATTACGTCGAGGTTATCAGATCAAGTATCATCTATGTGAGTGTTGGTCCTTTGCCTACTGTATGAAGCCAGATTGATACGGAAGACTCGGGCACTCAACTTCTCGGCCTAACAAGGATTTAAATCATTCAATATAAACTTTTGTTGTATTTCCTCACCCCATCTCCAAAAAAAAAAAGGGTAAGTCTCTAACCCCCGCTTCGGATTGGATTCTATTATGTACATTTCAAATCCAGCTCGCTTCTCAACCTCTTGCCGCAACACACAAAAGCGTCTCGGTATAGAATCAGAGACATAGCTCGCTCGCATGAATGAGCCCTCCTCACCACCTTCTTGTACATTAAAACAGCCCAATGTCAGCACAACTAGAAACAACACCAATGCAACGCCGTGTCGCCCTTCTTCCGCTTCGAGAAAGCGAACGTAGACAAACCCAGATCCAACATGATCAGAACAAAACAAAGTCAGAAAGCTGTGTATACTAAAAGAAAAGGCAGCGAGAGACTAAGCCGAGCAAAAACAAAAAAGTTGTCAGGTGTGTCTGCATGTGCATCGTCCACGGCTGCAGCAAGTTCTAAAAACAGACGCAATGGTAGTAAAAAAAAATAAAGAGAGCGGTGGTATTTTCAAAGCAACTGCACAATGCACGCAATGAGTACTGTAAAATCAAAAAAAAAATAGACCGATGGCATCCAGACGGCCATCGTCGAAACGGAAAATGGGAGCCGGATGACAGCCTAGCCTCCGGCGCCGGCCAACTTTCTTCATCAAAGGGATGTGTTGACAGCGAAAAATACGAATGAGTAAGACTTGTTCCCGTAGTAGTGTGCCGAGGCATTTCGAGCGTCGTAAGAATATGTGTATAGATATAGATATACTGGACTGGGTAGCCATATAACATGGTTCGTTGCAATTCAAAAGGAGCAAGCTTGAGCAGCAACGCTCTTCAAGAACGGCAGCAGACATGAGAGTGCCCACGATGAGGAGGGTGAGGAAAAGATGATGGCGACATTAAGCATGATCCATTATGTACAGGGTTCGCGCGTTTCGAGTCAGGAATCGACCCCAGAGAGACGTTCAGACGGCCACTAAGCGTCCGATTTCTTGGATAGGGACGAAAGAGCGCGAAGGCGGCTGCGAATCATGCCCCCATGCTGCGAGTGCGATGCTCCGTGCGATTGTGAGTTTCCACGCGTGTGCGAGCGTCCCTGCGAGTGCGACGACTCTATTCGCGACAACCTGGCAGCCGAGGTGAAGTCGCTGCTCGCTTCGAAGCTAGCCCGCGTACGGTCCATTGAGGCACGCATACGGTCGTAGGACGGCCGTGGTCGGTCTGTTGACAGACGGTGCATGGGCGTCTCTATCGAGTAACGATTCATCATGTTCGTCGTATCGGCGCTACCTTGTTGACTGTGTGCATTATGCGTCGTGTCACGCGTCACCGTCGACGGCGGATAGATCGGGCGCAAATCCTCGTCGACGCTGGCATAGGTCATGTGTCTCGACTTCCGCGAGCTTCTCTTAGAACTTCCATTCGATTCCTGGCTCTTGGCATCAGCCCTGCCTTCGTCCTTCACATCAGACTGGTTGAGATAGTCGTATTTGCCCATAAAAACTTGTTCCCGGACGATATCGACATCGTATGGAAAGAAGGCTTTTTGCATCGCCTTGATGACAAATCTTGGGAACAGACAAACGACGGGGACGATGAAGAAGCAGGCCCAGAACGTCGCTTCGCCATAGATCTGGGCACCAGCCTTGTAGAATGTGTCCGAGCTGGTAAACGATGTGTAGACACCGGTCCAGAAGAAGACAAACAAGTCACTGACGGCGATGATCAGAAGCATCAGCCAGTCCCATCTATACGAGTTGATCATGATGTAGCCGTTGATAGTCAACACGGCAGGGTGGGCAACGTAGGCTCCGAAACGATATCTGTCGTCGACGGCGAGGCCATTCAACGTCGCAGGACGAGAGCTGCTGAAAAGCAAATAGGGCACGTAAAAGGCCATGACGGACTGATAGACACCATCAAACATATACAGCCAAAACTTTCGCTGCGTCCACTCCAGACGCTCGATACCGGTGCGGTAGAGCTCAGGAACCGCCAGAGAGACCTTGTCCGAGACATCTTGGTCCAGCACACCGAGGACACCGACAGGAACGGAGGTGAAGAACAAGTTGAACATGATGATGTAGCTGTACTCGAACAAGTAGGTAATGTCAAACTCGCAGTAGGTTTGGTACCACAAAAGACCAAAAACCCAGACCATATTCTTGTAGAAAAAGTTGCCTGTACTTTCGGCAAGACGACGATACGACCATCGTCCGTGAACAAGAACCAGGCGCTGAAGAAAACGGAATTGACCGATGGCGTAATCAGAAGACATGGCTGCTTGTCGACCCTCGACACCGGCGATACCGACGCCGACGTCGGCTTCTTGAATCATGGCCACGTCGTTGGCGCCGTCACCGATTGAGAGCGTCATGACATCAAGTCCATTCTTGACCATGGCGACGACGGAGGCCTTTTGGGCGGGGCTTACACGACAGCAGAGCACAGACCGACATTGCTTGCAGAGAAGCAGGAATTTTTGCTTCAGCCGGTCGTGCAGAGCCCACCGCAGCGCATAGCCATCAATAACCAGTCCGTGGGTGGGGCCGGGGGGCTCGTGATTCTTCTTGGCGGCCTTCAGGTCCTCGTCACTTCCGGTGATGTGGAACGTGGCGAGATTCTGGTCCAACTGCTTCTCCAAATCGCCAAGTAGCATCTCATCGGAAACGTCCTCGGCAGCCTCCTCGTCCACCTTGAGATGCACGAGTTCCATGTCATTGTTGAGTAAATTGCAAGAAAATCCAATGTTGATGGCAGTCTCGACCTTGTCTCCGGTCAGGACCCAGAGCTTGAGGCCCGCCTGCCCAAGAAGCTCAATGGTGTCGGGAACACCGTCCTGGAGACGGTCCTCGATAGCCGTACCGCCGAGGAGCAGGAAATCTTGCTCAATGATTTCAGCGGCAGCCTCTAGCTTCTCCTCCCGATTCTCGAGGGCGGCTGCAGCCAGGTCATGTTCCGTCTTCCATGAGCGGTATTCCTCTTCTGTCAGGTCCTTCATGGCGATGCAGAGGGTTCGGAGACCTTCTCTGGCAAACATCTCCAAGTGCTCGGCAGTTGCTTGACGGAGCTCGCGCTGCTTACCCTTTTTGAGACGAGAGTATATGACCGAGTCTGCGCCCTTGCAGAAAATAACGATGCGGCCATCTGGCATCTTGACAATGGAACTCATCCGCTTGCGGGTAGAATTGAATTCAATGGTATTGAGAATCTGATAGTGACGATCCTCGCCCATGATGTTTAGATCGATGCCGTCTCCAGAGCTCCCGAGAACAGTAAACCCCATGTCCCGCGCCGTAGCGACAAGAGCTTCCTCGTCGGGGGACTGAGCCTTGAACAACATGCGCGGGGGGTCGCCCGGTGCACGCTCCGCAATGACGCTATGGCAAAGGGCAAGCGCAAGCATGAATGTCTCGTTTGCCTCCTTCTGTGCAGGTCCAGACTCCCCATCCAGATCGGCGACAAAGTCTGGCGCGACAAAGGTCAGGGTATCGTCGTAGAAGTAGGGGTTATCGTAGATTTTTCGCAGTCCAGCAATGGAGTGGGCTTTAGCCTCAGCAATCTCGGCATGTATGCGTGCCGACTCGACTGTCACGTCGACACCGAGGCGCTTCTGCATACCTGCCTGAGCCTCTGTGTAGGCCTCGCCATATGGATGACCATTGATTGTTGCCTTTTTGAACTCCATAACATTCTGCGTAAGTGTTCCAGTCTTGTCCGAAAAGATATACTCAATCTGTCCGACATCATCAGAAATGTTCCAGGTCTTTGGCACACAGGGCTGATCGATTGGCTCGTAGTACATTTCGACGTCACTGAAGATGAAGACGGCTTGCAGCGTGCGTATGATCTCGAGGGTGATGTACAGAGAGATGGGAACCAAGTTCTGGAAATTAATAATGGCGGCCCAGAAGGTGATGAAACCAGTGACGGGAGCGTTTCCACCAATAGAGCCAAAGTTGAAATAATTTTTCGACGTGTCCGTCTTCGCCCACGCGGCTCCATTAACAATGGCAGAGACCAGACACATGATGAAAAGGATGCCAAAATTGCAAATAACGTTAAAATTCATCTCGCGGGCGATTCGTGCGCGCTTGCTCGGAGTGGCACCAGCATTCATCATGATCTTGGTGTCGTGGCCAGTGTAGACAACCACTCCCAGAATCCATTCCGTGTTGCGCAGATTGCAGCCTCGGAGCAGAAGATTGTCGATGGTGATGGCCTCGGTCATGTCTTCAGGCTCATCGTCCAGGTAGCCAGGGATAGACTGCTTCCATCGTATCGCGCCGTTGAACTTGTACAGGTTGGACTGAGGGGCTTCGCTTTCGATCATGAACTCGGATCTGTCGCAGTCGCGTGCATGCTTGAGAGCTCTGCCACAGCGAAGAGCTTGGCGAACCTTGAGGTTCGTTTCGCCGTCGAGGTTCTTGGTTTCGACGTAGCAGGCGCCATCAGGGTCTGATGTGGAGAGGATAACAATGTCGGCTGGAAGCTCATCGTCGTTGTAGATGCGGACGAAGTCGCCAACGACAATGTTCTTCCAGGCATCCTTTTTGAAGCGGGCATCAGCTGGGGCACGTCCGTAGTTGATGACATCAGTCTTCATATCTTGCATGGCAGCAAGACGAGCCTGAGCTTGCTTGTCAGGCTCCTGAATACGAATGTGATCTGGTGGCGTGGGAGATGAGACTGGTGTCATTTGTATATCTTCATGAACAGTGTCGGGGTGATTGACATTGTCGTCATGACCAAACGGGGAGGTAATAGACTGGCGCATCGACATTCTAGTTCGCTGGGTTTCGACAGAAGGCCTCGGCTCCTCTTCATCCTGACCAGATTTGGCTTTACGGTCGATCCTCTTTTGCCTGGCTTGTTTGGACCAGAGACTTTGAAATGCATACCACATGCTACCGAAAAAACGCGAATTCGCCTTTTTGAAGCGTCTCCATGTGGAAACGTCGCCAACTTGCACATTTGCATTTTCCCAGTTCATCAAACGATGGACAGGTGCGTTGTTGAGTTCGATATCGGTAACCGTTCGTCTATAGTCTTCGATTGCATCTTTGATCGAGGTGAGGATAAGAATGACGATCAAAGGCACAGCGCTCAACCCAGGGTTGACGCTGCCGAAAATGGGAAAAATCTAGAAATACGTGAGCAGGGGTGGTCAGAAAGAAGATACAGATGAGGAGCCGTGTACGTACCACAAGAATAATGACAAAGAGGAAAAAGATATTGGCAACGTTGTGAAACTGAAACCACAAATTCTTGGGGATGAATGACAGCGGCGTGTACTTGGCAGTTCGAATCTTGTTCCTGGTGTACGTAGTGGCAGGATTACCCTCCTCGTCGAGCATTTCGTCGGGCAGGGGCAGGTTGAAGTAGAGCGAGCGCTTCCCGGGATCATCCTCGTCGTCATCAGACTCGGCATCGTCATTTTCGTCTGGGTTTTCTTGATCGTCGTGACCGATGGAAAAAGGGCCATGCCCATCGCCTCCGTCGCCGGGGGCGCCAGCAGCACTCTTTTCGCTGGCAGACGACTTTTTCCGGTTATGTCGATTGAGCAGCGAGCGTCTCTTGGTGCTGCCGCTCTTGATTGTCATTCTTCGCGTCGCCCATCGAGCTCGTTGGGTTTTAACCTTGTCGAGGTCGTGGCCGTTGGCAGCCGCCTCGGGGCTCAAGGAGTCGGGCATGGTGAGGAGGCAGGGGCGAACATGCGCCGGTTACACCGTGTGGTAAAGCCAGCCCCAGGGTACAGGTCGAAAAATTCGCAAGCTTATATCAAAACGGCGCGCGATTAATCGTTTCTCGAGGCCAGGCGACGGCCGTCGTTGATTTCTGCCTGGTTCCCGTCCTGCCGATTGTTCGATTCTCGATATGTGGCATAGAAATCTTTTCGACAGGTCTCGTTTTGGGGTGGCCGCGATGTAGACGGGGGGGAGCGCGACAGGAGAGGGCAACGGATATGATCAGCGAGATTCGTATAGAGTACAAGTTACAAAAGAGAAAATGTGCGAGAAGCCGTGTCGGCGGCGAGGTAAAGGTCGCGGCAATATTTGAAGAGGGCACAACGGAGCGAGCGGATGGGAGAAGCGAATGGACGGGGGAGAAGGAGGAAGGGCCAGGCAGAATCGGGTACAACGGTACAGCACGGGGCCGCGCTGTGGGCAATCGTGGGAACGCCAACACGCGGAGGAGATGCTGCAGGCGCAGGCAGGCAGACGCTGTAATCTGCAGTGGGAGATGTACCTTCCAGCAGCTGTAGGGCAAGCCATTTACTGTCCGTGTACAGACGGAGGTATGTTGTACCTTGGGAGGTAGTGCTGTAAGTACTAACACATTGTACTACTAGTAAGATACTACATGGTTCCTGTCCCTATACAGCACTGCCAAGGGTGATTTTTAGGGGGCAGATGGGGGCGTTGAAGTGACTCCACTCAAAAAGTGACTCGAGCTGACTGTTTATAGGCCAGTTTACTGTTGGATTGGCGGTTTTTGCTTAGTGGCTGACAGCGGACAGGTTACTCGAGCTTCAAACTTGGTTGGTTGATAAATGAACAAGCAAGTGACACGACACATTGGTAGTCGAAATGGGCTTACAACTAAATCACCAGGCTGCGCTGGTCATTCAACACGATTTTTCCGTTTATCATTTTTTTTCTTCGCGGCTGCTGGCTATAGAGTGCTGACGCCCCCAGCCTATACGACCGACATTCAGTGATGAACACATGTATGAAAAGATGGATGCTGTTCGGTCTTTTATCATGGTGCTTTGTAAGCGCGTGTATCCGTATCCGTTAGCTGTGCTTAGATTTCCATGGACCCTGTCCGTTCCCTCCGGTTCTTCCGGACGCAGTATCCGGTTTTTGGGCTTGCGCACGACAGGAACTGAGAAACGTGATGCGGCGAGCATGAAATGTTTAGCAAAAAATGCCAGTCACCGCTCATGTAGGTTCCTATTGAAGCCGACTATGACAAGACATTACGGTCCAGCTTGTTTTTTACAGCAGAATCAGGGAGATTTGGATCGGTATGCAATGATGACTCAGCTAAGGCTGAAGGTCATGTTGCAGACTTGCAGTATGGTCAGCTAGGCGTGCTAGCCAGCAACATGACTGCAGAGGGTAAGGCTAGGGAGAAAACGCCGGTGGAAAAGACGATTATCAAGCAGTGCACATGGCCTTGTCGATTTTACTATTGAAGATCAAGAACGACCATTGTGACTGACACGGTATCGAGTTGAAAAGCCCCTGAGTTCCACGCGCGTCCGCAGATACGTCACACGTATATCGGCAACAACCTTAACGGGCCATTTCGGTGGAAATTTTGGCGGAGACACGCTGAGGCCATGCCCAGAGGGGATGGTGACTCGCGGGGAGGTGATGGAAGGGAAGGGGGATTAGCTTAGGGCAGGACGCGCCTACAGCAAGTTGTGCAGCCTGCTGTCTGAGATACTAGTAGGTAGTAGTACAGTACGTACTGTACATCTGTACACACAAGAATAGCTGCTGTATGCAACTGCAGACTACGGGTAGCCCACAGTGTCCGAGACGGTACCGACCGACCGACCGTCAGCCCGCCACAGCGATGAGGGGCTTTCTCAGCCTTGTGGACAGGGCCTTCTCCCGCTCAGGGCGAGGGGCGAACTCGTTCGTTTGTACTGCACAGTGCTTTAGGGATATTTGTTTCGCATCGTTTCTACCCTCCCAGAAACACGAGAAAGCACACAGAAACACGTCGGACACACGACAGATCCATTTTCGTTCCTTTGCGTCACGAAAAAGCTAACCTAGCGGCCGCCGATCGCATCTCCGAACATGGCCATCTTCACCCCGGGGGGGGGGCCTGCATCGTGAGGTACACATAATAGGGGGATTCTGACAGGGCCCTTTTTTCTGTGACCGCTGCAGCCAGCACCGTTTGAATCTCCGTACTGCATACTTATGTATCAAAGCTCACTCAGCCAGGCGAGAGTCTCAGCCAGGCGAGAGTCTGCGCACGTCCGCTCAGCCTGCGCCTCGATACAAAGAGCCAAAAATAAATTCTCAAGAAGCGTCGAGCGAATAAAGACGGACGCCAACCAGATTCAATGATAACTTGGGACATGCACAGACATGTAAGCCTTGAAATAAGCGCGTCTTTTTTTTTTTTTACTTCTCTCTTTGCAGGCTTTGTTACGCGTGTTGGGTGGAACTTGTCGGTTTGCCATCGTTTAATAATGCCAGCCTGGCCACAAACCTCGATGGTCCCAACCCTTTTTCGAGTCGGTAGCACGCAGATCATTTGTCGGGGGGTCGAGAGCAGTAGCCGTGGCCGAGGTCTCGGTCTCGGTCTCGGTCTCAGCCCACAGCAACCATACATTCTTTTCTACCCTTGCTTGCAGCCCGAGACAAGGAAACTGGCATGACGGAACCGATAGTTGAAACATGGCATGTGTATTGAATTCTCTAGCACGGCCCATACGCACTACTAATAAAACAGAAAGATATGTACCTCGTGCAGCAGACCACCCCATTCGATTAGGACAAAAATGGCAGTCACTCCAAAATGCTCCGATTTCACCAGACGCAGCTCGGTGCATTAACAAGACGCCCGGCATATCAACTTTCTCGACCTGACCCACGCTTCTATTTCCCGCCGGCCCCGGCGTATACGATGTTTGCTGGTTGTCTTACGGCTCGTCCGGACTCCTCGCTTGCTAATACTGGCTTCGGACGGTCGATGTCGCGTATGTAGCACTCCTATCATGACATTTTAATCATCGAGTCCCTCAACATTCGGGCAGTATGCGGCAAATCTCTTCGCGCATGACCATCCACAGTCGTGCGTCTGCCGGCCCTTGCGCAGGCAGTACAGTGTCGCTCCATCCCAAAACCATGCGTCGAGAGCAGACCATCAAGACCTGCTCGTTCGTACGAAGCCTCTCTGCGCTATCGCATCCCAAGCTTTGCCTACGTTGTGAGGCGTAGCGCTACGAACGCTATGACTAGCGAAATATATTTTGGGCGCCGCCCAGTCCGCGATATTCTCCGCCGCCCCGGCGCGAGCCACTATGACCCCGGGCATCCAAACCGTACCGTATCACAGCGGCAGGGCGACGCCTTCGTTGCCCTCGGACTCATTACTCTGTCAAATACTTGCTCTAAGATTTACAAACCAGGTTTTCACCACCATAACTCGCTGGCCGCACGGTCTGTACACTCAGCCCCAGACACCGCTTTCTCTTGATGCATGCGCGTGAGGTCCAAGCCTGCAGAGGTGTCGTAGTCGTTTGAGTCTTGACGTTACCCAATGATTTCTGGTTTTTGGTGCATGCACTTATGCCTGCAGTGGTGTACATATGTGATCAAGGCCGATGTACAGTAGGTCACAATCCTAATAACCCAAGGCTGTATGTGGCACACTGGGCCAGCATATGGATACTCGAGATACCACGAACCACATGTAAAGTATTATATAAATTCTTTAGAATTTGAGTATCGCTTATTGGTGCCGTTGGATATATCCAGGCTTCCATGAATTACTTTGTTCAATTTTTGGTATACGAACGTATGCATGGATGTTTACTGCGAAGTTTTGAACTGACTTTTTGACCTCAATTGTGGCTGGATCTCATCAGGAGCGAGATGGACCGGTTCCAGCAAACACTAGAATAAAAGCGAACTGCAGTAGTCTAGTACGTTATCAAGGCAGCAAAGAATTTAATCGATTTTTTACTACCATTGATACCGGGAAAATCGTCAGAATTCAGTGTGCCTAGAGAGCAAAACCGAGCTACAGGGTAAGCGATATTAGGCAACCTCACCAAAAATATGGTGGGGGCAGTGAGTGACCAGTTCTCTCATCAACGCGCTCCTTGCTGAACAAGAGCATTATACTGAAAGATATCACAACAAGAGAACCAGCAGCGAGGGATCCGGGCACAATTAGTGATATAAATAATTACATGAACGCAAGAGGCTCAACGGCTGCATCACTATACCCGAACAACCCACATCACAGCCGACGCCTAGTCCGCATACTGCATGACTTCCTCAGTACTCGCCAGATCGCAAACGCCCAAGTCGCGCGCCCGCACCGGCGAGATTGCCGCCTCCGACGACGGCGACAGCGACAGCGGCTTCTCGGACGACTCTCTCGAGGACCTCTCTAGCCTCCTCGGCAAGCCTCGCCACCCAGCAGCCGACCCGAGCAGCAGCGGCGGCGGCGCGCAGCCCTCTGCCGTCTCCGCGACGTCCCGGGCGAAGCGCACCGCGCGCGTTTCGTCACACGGCGGGTCACCGCTGCCCGCCACAGCAAAACACAGGTTCGACCTCAAGGCCCTCGTCAAGGATGCGCGGCGCGACTCGGACCTGCAAACGAGCTCGCTCCACGCCAGGGAGTATCTGCGAGACAAGGGCGCCGCGGCGGCCACGGCGATGGCGCCGCCGTCCACGCCGGGCAGCGCCGCCAGGTCGCGCGGCGGCGCCTTGGCGGATATCGTGCGGACGGACGGGCAAAGCGACGCGCACAAGGTCCTGCGGGCCGTGCAGAGGACGGACGAGGGATCCGGGCAGCCTCGCTATTGTTTCTTCCGGAGAGAGGTCCGCGACTCGCGCAACCCGCTGAAGCTGCCCAAAGAAATGGAACAGGTGCCATGGAGTCTCCTGGCGGTAGGGAACGAGAGAGTGCGGGAGCAAGCGCTGGTCTCGGGCCTCCTATACAGCTTCGTGGAAAACCAAGAGAGTATGCCGACATCTGTTTTTGGCTGGATAGTACTGGAGATTTGCGCAACCAAGTCTCAGATTATCCGCCTGGAACTCTGCAACCTCATATCCATTTGCCCCGAGCAGGTATCACAGCTCATTACGACGGATGTGCTCAAGACGATATTCGACCGCCTAGGAGCGGAAACGGTTTCTCTGGAGCACACGCAACTCCACGTCTCCAACGTCAGTGAGGATCCGTACGAGGGACGCGACTGGACACGGCTGAATAGCATTTTGATGCTTTTGCAAGATACGGCGACAAATCTCTCACCGACTTCGGCGATGTACGCCGTACAGATGCTGCTGCGGCTGGCCATGGATCGCGTCGTCCTGTCCAACATGCACGTTCACTGCCAATTAGAGAGCTCCCTCGAGGCACTCCTCGACGCCATCCCGCCCGAAACCTGGGACTCGTTCGTAAGTCGCCAAGAAAAATCACGTCGTCCGCCTCGCCCTCCTCACTAACACCCGATGACCACAGTGCCTCGACACCTGCGCCCTGCTCCAGACCAACTTCTCACCCCAAAGCATCCGCGTCAACGCCCTTCTCTGCCTCCCCGTCCACGCCCGCCGCGCGCACGACCTCCGCCACCGCCTCGCCGTCACCTTCTTCCTCAACGACGCCGCGCTCGCCGACCAGCACGTCGAGGCCGCCCGGGCCGTCCCGCTCGCCACCTCGCGCCTCACGTCGCATCCCGACTTCCGCGTCGGGCCGGACACCGATTTCGCCGAGCTGCGCGCCGCCATCCTCATCCTCGACGTGGCCGTCGACGACGGCGGCTCCGCGACGGCGGCGGGCCTCGCGGGGGAGGGGGAGGACGAGGAGGCGGGGGAGGCGCAGCACAATGCGCGCATCGATGAGCTCGTCGCGCGGCTGCACGATATCTGGCGCCGCATCAACGACACCGGCATGAAGCTCGCGCGCGCAGAGGCGAAGAGCGTCGTCGAGTGGGTGCAGAAGCGCCTGGCGCACACGGTGCGCACCCGCAGGAAGCGCGCGCGGGGCATATTCGATCTGCCCGGCCAGCAGGACGAGGCCTCTGCGGCGAGGAGGGCAGAGAGGCAGCGCGAGTTTATGAGGAGCTTCTTGATGGGTGGTGGCAAGAGAGCCGAGCGCGCAGACATGCCGGGGGAGGCAAATGGGGATTCTGTCGTGGTCAGGAGCGGCTGGAAACACCGGCTACGTCGAGTCTCTCCGAGAAGGCGGGACACCTGGCAGCTGTAAATTAATGATGTGCTGATTTTGAGCGACGAGAGCGTATTTGTTAGAGTATTTGCACGAGTAGGATCTTCATCATGATGCAGCCTGCAAAACTTGCGGGCAATAAAAACTGTATAAAAGAACGAGGCCAAAACAATGCAAACAAGTTAGGAATACGGCCAAGGCAGCACCAAGTTCCTCTCCCTGAGTTTCCGATTCTATTTCCCCAACACGACTTGTAGGTACAATTCCTTCTCTCTATTTCCAATCTGAATGGCGGGCTGTGAGAAAAATCGCTGCTTTAGTCGTAAAACTTGCGATTCGCGTTCTTTCCGAATAGCAGCTCGCGGACGGCCGGGGCAGCCGACTCCTCCAGCAGCTTCAGACGTGTCTCGAGCGTGTTGTCAATCTCAATCTTTCCCTTGGAGCCGACGATAATGACACCGCCCGCACTGCGTCATTAAAAACGGCGTTAGTCCAGCTCCTCATTCCCCGTGATCGCTCCAGCTCGTCAACGGAAGCAACATACCTCGCCTCCGGCACAGGATTCTCATCATCGACCGTGATCTCGATATCCTTGCCCACCTCCTTCTTATAGGTCTTGGTCGCCTGCTCGATGGCCTTCTTGAGCGCGTCGGCGTCCTTCTTGCGGCCGCGCACCTGCACGTCCGTCTCGCTCATCGTGTAGAGGCCCTCGAGGATCAGCCCCGTCAGGACCTTCTGGTACTTGGCCTTATCCTTAGTGCCACCGGCCAGCTGCTTGCGCGCGTCCTCGTAGATGCCGTCGAGGAGCTCCTGGCGGGCGCCGAGTACCCGTAGGCGGGTCTTGTTGGCGACGGTCGAGCGCGTGATCTGCTGCGACATGGTGGCCTGCTTGAACTTCTTGTCGTAGGTGGCGTCGATGGCGTCCGTCTCCTGGCGGACGAGCTTGGACTTTTCAATCTCGAACTCCTCGTTGGCCTTGATCTCGATCTCGCGAGCCTTTTCCATGGCCTCTTGTTTGATGAAGGCCGTCATCTTGCGGAGCTCATTGTCGACCTATTGTCGCGCCGAGCGATTCAACAACGTCATGTCAGCCAGAGGGCACATCTAATTGCTTCAAATTGAGATTTTGCATTGTAATCCGGGCGGGCATGAAGGCCTGCCCGCTTCCACTTCCTGGGGGAATCTAGCGCACCTGCTGGTCGGACAATGCGTGTTGCGACATGACGGGTGTATGTCTGTTTGTGAGTAGCTTGGGAGGAAAGATGAACGGGAGAGTATATCGGGTTTGTCGCCGTGGCCTGCCGATGATTCGCCGTGACGCCGATACAAGCAATTGTCGTCAGTAGGTATGATGTATTGTGGGTTGAGAGGTCGTCCATGTCGACACTTGAGCAGTAACCAGCTACGGCGGCGGTCGCACCAGCCACACTCCAGCGCCCACTACTACCTTCGTATGCAGTGCAATGGTTGGTACTGTGCTAGCCGGGTGTCTGATCGCTGCTTAGCGGTGTGCAGTTGCCCACTAACCCCAAGTCTCGGGTCTGTTAGTGGTGCACAGATGACGTCCGGCGCATGTTGTCAGGTGATGGCACCAGCCACAACCTTCCAAGAGCCGTATTCGCTTGCGCCCGGGGCGGCGGTCATGCTAAATGGGCCAGGACCAACGCCCGTGGCATTCCATAATCTATCTCTATTCCCAAGTCTGTTTTGTCCGCTCGTTCTCGTTCTCTATTCTTACGCATCAGCGTTCTTCTCGAAACCTCTACGAGAGTATCTGGCCGACAAGATTCAACCGTATCGAACTCGACTCGTATTCCCAACTACCAGCAACCAGACGCGGTGGAGGTGCCCAGGGCGAGCGACGCAAGACCGAGGCGCACACTTTCCAGGCCCGGGCCAATATTGTCCTCGAAACACAACGCCTCATATATTTCAATAAACGCCCTCACACTTCTGTACGAAATCAAATGCTGGGTGCCTCGCGATAGGCGTGATGGGGCCCTTCAGCGGCATCTCCCCTGGCGGGAGTATCGCCGTATGTTACCGCAACTACCGCGCGCCTGATGTGACATGTGTGCTGATGCGTGTAAACTTGTATGCAGCTCGGAATCATCGTCGGTCTCATGTCGACTAGTGTCCAAAGTTTAGGACTGACACTGCAGCGCAAATCGCATATTCTCGAAGATGAGAAAGACCCCCAAGATGTACGACGTCCACCCTATCGCCGCCGAAGATGGCAGATCGGCATGGGCATGTTCATCGTGGCCAATATCCTGGGAAGTACTGTGCAAATATCGACGCTACCGCTTCCAGTCCTATCGACACTGCAGGCCGCAGGGCTGGTATTCAACTCCATCTGCGCGACCCTGATACTGAGCGAGCCCTTTACACGCTGGTCTCTGGCGGGCACTTCGCTGGTCACAGTGGGTGCGATTCTGATTGCGATATTCGGTGCCATCCCATCCCCTGCTCATAATTTGGATGAGTTGTTGGTGCTCTTGGCCCGAAAGCCCTTTGTCGTGTGGATGATTCTACAAGGGCTCTTCGTTGTCGCGCTCGCCGTAGCCACTGATGTGACGAATACGATATCCAGCATATCGCACAGCTCGCGCTTTCGGCTGATCCGTGGCATTTCATATGGTGTGATTAGCGGCGATCTGTCCGCACATGCTCTGCTCTTCGCCAAGTCGGCCGTCGAGCTAATTATCAAGACTATTGCCGGCCGCAACCAGTTTGCCCACTGGCAATCATGGGCCATTGTCCTGGCACTGGTTTCTCTAGCGCTGTGCCAGCTATACTACCTGCATCGCGGCCTGAAACTGGTCTCGACGTCGGTTCTCTACCCCCTCGTGTTTTGCGTTTACAACATCATTGCCATCCTGGATGGCCTCATATACTTCGACCAGACGAGCTTCATCTCCCCACTGCGGGCTTGCATCATAAGCTTGGGCACGGTCATCCTGCTCAGTGGCGTTTTGGCACTGTCGTGGCGGCTCAGCGATGAGCAGCACGCTCCTGGAGTGGGCCAGTCGTCGTTGGCGCCGGGCCTTGGCCTAGTCGAGGACACTGAAGGCGAGGAGGAATCTCTGCTGGGTTCGGAAGCCGCAGTCGAGCCCGAAGAGACTTTGCCGTCGTATAATACGTTCCAAAATGGCGATATCAACCCGATGACACCGACTAAGAAGACGTTTCGGTGGGCTGAGGATGCGGAGATTTGGGGTGAGCTGGAAGATGAGCAAGACGCCAATACCCCCATCGGGCGGCTTCGGGCGAACACACTGCCTACAACGACGGAATCGACTAGTCTATTGCCTGCATCGTGCAGACAGGCGAGTGGACCGTCTGTGACTGCCGACGAAGTTGTCGCGCAGCCAGATTACTTTGGGCGACGTTTGACGCGGCGGCGGCGGAAGAGTACGGGGTTTCCTGGGCTCGTGGCGAGGCGGAACTTGAAGAAACGAGATTCGTTTTTGGCCGAATCCGTCAATAACTTGCTGTCATTTTCGTGGCTGGGAGACAGTGGTCGACGGGCATCAACGCATAGTGCGCCACCAGGCGAGCCATCAACGCAAAGAAGCTCGTCTTTCAACACACAGAGGGAGAGAGTCAATGACTCGGTGGTCTGACGGGCATGTGGCAATTTTTTCTTTGTTCGAAGTCGGATTATTTTTGCAGAAGCCACGGCGTTGGTGAGGGTATTCTTTTCTTAATAGATTTAGTTCTGGGGTCCTTTCGCATGTCGCTTGGATACCTGGGGTTGGGCCTGCAACCCGACGGGCCGTAGTATTGATATTGGCTCAACATTCTTATTGGCTTTCTTGTATGAATGTTACGACGTATCAATACAAGACTATGATACGAATTTTGAGTGATGTCCACTTTGACATGGGTTGATTCACATGATGTATGAAATGCAATACGAGAGCTGTAAGGTCATCCACGTTTATTCTATAATAGCTAGGGGTATCGGTAAGTCAAGTCAAGTCAAGTCTAGAATTGGTGGTAACCGCTCTTTTCGTCAATGTGGCGGTAGCGCTCGCGCTCCTTGCGAACCTTGAGCAGAGCGGCGATGGCGAGAATGAGGAGGACATCGATACCTGATGTAGTAAAGTCAGTGGGTGAATCTTTTTCATCGGTTGGCCCCGTGATTTTTTTTGGTCCCTTTTCCAACCTTCCCAAAAGAGACACTGGTGAGAAGACTTACCGACCATGCCGAAAAGGGCGGTGAAGATGACGTCGAGCGCGGCATTGGCGAAGCTCGATACGGAGGTCGCGCAGCCGCGCAGCAGAGCCGCGGCTGCGGGACTCGGGCACGTCGCGTCGGTGACGAAGGCGGGCGACGTCGAGTTGAAGTAGCCACAGCAACCAAACTAATACACGGCGTCCGATCCTCATCTCAGCATTTTCTTTCTTCTTATTTTTTTAAACCCTCCCCCCGGCCGGCCCCCCTTTAGAGGATCTACTCCGCCCTTCGTCCGTGCGACTTACCGAAGTCTGTATCGCCGACTGCACCGCCGGGTCCAGCTCGAGATACCTGGCGAAGAAGTGCTGCTTCACGCCGAGTGTGGAGATCCAGAGGTCGACGCCGAGGCCGAGGGTGAAGATGGCGGAGAGGGCGACGAGGTAGCCGCCGAGCTTGAGCCAGACGCGGCCGGCGCCGCCGCGGAGGTAGCCCGGGAGGGCGAGGAGGAAGGCGGCGACGACGAGGCTGCCGCTGGCGATGCCGGCGGCGAGCGGCAGGCGCTGGTAGAGCAGGTGGCGGACGGCGTCGCGGCCGGTGCGGGCGGAGGGGGCGGGGACGGCGCGGAGGCCCTGCGCGGCGAGGGAGAAGCCGAGCGTGAGGGCGCCGTTGGCGAGGAAGAGGAAGTGCGCGGCGAGGGTGGTGAGGAGGACCTTGTCAGGCATGTTGTGTGGGGGGGGGGTCCGGAGCGGGAGGAGGATTTACAAAGAGGGATGCGAAGAAGAGACCGCGAGCTCAATTGGAGAAGTGAAGATGTGATTAAGTGCTCTGAACAGGAGGTAGGAAAGAATATTGATCTCACGGCGACGAATCCAGCGTCTGGAGATGAGGGCAAGCGACGACGGCGAAGGGAATGACGTAGAGAAGAGAAGATGTGCTTTTACATTTTTCTTTTTGAATCGTAGAGGAGGAGGAGAGGGACGAGCTCAAATCTAGGGGTTTGGCATCTGGCATGCCGATTTGAAAAGCTACGACGTCAGAGAAAACGAGATGCAGAGTGGCAAGATGAAACAATATCCCCCCGTGATGATGGGCATGGTCGACTCTATTCTTGGCAGTTCTCGGGGTAGAGACAGTGATATCTACCTGCTACGAAGGGGACTGAGTCTCTCATACCAGCGCATCAGGATGACGAGCAGAGGAGTCGCAGAGCCCCGAGATTTTACGTTCTGTCTATATGTGACTCTGGCCGTGTAAGAGGTGCGTTTCAGGCCGGGGTCGTGGTGAGGCACACGATGCCGCAGGGAGGAGCGTAGCAGTGGAACTCGTCAAACACATAAATCTGCGGAAGACACCAAGAAGTCAAGTAAAACGAGAACTCCGCCTCGATGACATCGACCTGATCTTCACATTACAGCCTTTTCTTTTTCATCTCAGCAGGAGCGTCTCATGTCTCCCTCTGCCCCTTGCTTGCCCGATGTAGAAGCTGGGCAAAACCGCAGTGAAGCTCCGGGTTTCCCCCCCCGTATCTCCTCTTCCTGCAAAAAATCCTCCGACGTCTCCCCTTTCTGACCAAGGTATTTTTTCTACATGGCCGCCAAAATAAACACTTCTTTTTTTTTTCTTGCTTTCTTTGGCCCAACAGAGAGTCTCACTACTAAAATTTGCATTTCGAATCACGCAACGTGAAGTAAAAGGGGGGGGGGGGGGAA
>JAFEME010000292.1:0-36722 GCA_018831755.1 Niveomyces coronatus | reverse complement strand
TTTGTTTTTTTTTTTTTTTTTTTTTTTTGCGCGCTGCTGTGGACGGGGCTGGCCGTCTACTTCACTCTCCTAGATGCCGATCGTCTGCTGTGTGCTGACGTATGCGGCGATTTCGGCGGCTTCGTCTCGCTCTTGACCCGGAAGCGCTGCTGCTTCCTGTGTATAAGGACCGCCCCCGAGCTGCAGATACAGACGATCGCCGCTGCTAGGAAACATCTTCCCCTCACTGTGTCCGAGTCACGCCTTCTCCGGTCATCCAGGATACTCTCATGCGCATACTCGATGACACAAACCGTCCCCACGCGTCGACTCGATGTGGTTTCCGTCCGCGAGGCTGTCCGTTTTGCCACGAGGACCGGCCTTGCCGCGTCGTGGCAACCCCGTCCTTCGGTGCGGAACGAGATGCTGAATTTCATGGGCGCCGTCGCGGTTGGGTAACCAGACAGTCAAGAATCCGTGCCGCCCTGCGAAAGGTGATAATTTTTTTAATTGGCGAATCAATAGATTCACTGTGGTTGATTGATGCAATACTGCTTTCTGTCCGCCGCAAGCCCATGTAGGAAGGCCTCTTCCCCACCCACCTCACCCGCCTCTGGATTCAGGCCTGCTCAAGACCTGTCAAAACAAGTAGTCTCTCTACCCCGGCATGTGAGCAATGGTACAAGTCTGCATCATTCCCTGCTCTCGAGAAACCCTCCACGCCGTGCAATGTTTGGCAGCTCGTCGGGTACTTCGGTGCCTTGGCGGCTGGAGTCCCATAGGTTCTGCGCCCGATGTCACCACTGGAAGTGTCGCAGGTATCCTCCTTGTGAATATACCCTCTCTCGCGCCCTGCAAGCCCAACCCACGTCGCTGGTGATCCTCTTCTGGAGGGCAAGCTCGCAACTAGCGCAGCGCAGGCCAGACTCGACCTCCCCAGTCTGCTTGTTGTAGTAGAGGATAGCACATGTGTAATCAAAAGTATTTAGTGCACATCTTTCGTTTTCATTCTATGTGCTTGTCCTGCTTAATATGCATTCTCATCGCTAGCGCATTGGCAAACATACAAATCTGGCATCATATGAATGAGTTCTCAGAATATGTGTCTGTAGGGGGAATCATCGGCTGGGCCATATTTCTGGCCGCCCAAAAGACAGAGTCAAAGAGAAAAACGCCACATAAAACTCCTGGCTATAATCCCAACAACAAAAACAATCGACAGAGCCACTGGGCCGCCTTGAAAGACGCTCAGCGCTTCGCCGGCGCTTACTTCGCTATACCTTGCGACACTTTCATGAAACATAATCCCCACACACAAGCCTCTCTGATCACACCGTGCTCTACAATCTTCAGTCCTCATCGCTGCTGCTCGATACGCTCTTGGTGCGTCCTCTTGGTGTTCCCGCCGCAGCCACGGAACTGCCAATGGAATGTCGCGCAATTCCGTCCAATGGCATTTCGTCGTGCTCATCGGTGCCTTCGACACGATCATACATTCGCTCAGCCCCCGACTCGTCATCGGGATCATCCCCCTCTTCGTCTCCGCTGCTGAGATCGATCCCGTCTGGGTAGTCATCTGACTGCTCCATCGCCAGTTGCCTTCGGCTGCCAAACCCTTGTTGGCTTGAAGAGGCAGACTGGTCCGAGTCCGAGAGGTCCTCATATTCATACGAGTCGTCACTACTGAAGGGAGGGAAGAAGATGACAGGTGGCGGCAGTGGGACGGGCGCAAGTCTCTTGATACGGCCAGACGTATATTCAATCTCGACCCCAGGCGAGCTGCATCGGGACGATAACTGGGACGGCTGGGGTGCGGGTGATGACGTGGACATGGTTGCCAATCTCGCAATGATGCCATCAGTCGCTTCGGCCCATCTGTTCGTTTGGTCATACTTCGCAGGAGCTCCAGCCGCGTCTTGTTTAGAGCGCTTTGTGCTAACGACAACCATGAAATGGTCCTCTGGCAGAACGCCGCCCAGGCCACACGGCTCGAGCGGGTGAACCTCGAGATACTGAGGTTCCTCGGACCAAGCGGCGTCAAAGTCCAGATCACTAGCGTCATTGCCAGAATCTGACGTGAAACCGGGCGTGTCTCGTTCAACGTCCATGTCGGTGTCGGACGCGGCAAGTGGCATCGGATTGCTCAGCGGTCGTATACTGAGGTTCGAGCCGGAGGGTGATCTGTAAAGTGGCCGTTTCAATCTTGTGGAGCCTTCTGTGCCATCTTGGCCGCTTGACATCATATATGTCGCTGGGGAAGCGTCACCAGAATCGCCAGACAGATCGGTACAGAACGGCGCGCCACTGTAGTATATGACGGCGCCGTCACGACGGCGCTTCTTCCGGTTCATCGAGCCGGAACCGCTCAAGTTGTATCGAGACCCCCCTAAATTACTGTCCTCGACGGGGCCAAAAGAAGATAGCGTGTCGTCCAGGGAGGTAACTCCGTTCGGCGAATCCTGACGAACAAAGAGCGGCTTGTAATGGAAAGTGTCGGAAGAACTAGTCACCTGAGGACCGAATTTCGAGTTCCCTTTGCTCGAGGTGCCCGAGTCTCCCGTGGAGGGGCCAGTCTTCTGCCGTTTACGCTTCGACACATGTGACTCCTTGGAGCCGCTGCCGCTCAGTTTCTCGCTCTTCTGGGAGCTGTCAACTGAGCTGTCGCTCGTTAATTTCGTGCCTTCTGATCCGCCGCGCCAGCGAATCTTGCGGCCGTCTGGGGAGAGCTGGAACTTTGTGCTCATCTCGCTGACAGCGGCACGCACGAAATCGGGAGTAACATTGACCATGTGCAGCTGGGCAAGGCTGCAGAGCAAGTTGAGATAAACCCAGCCTTCTGCGTCTGGGGAGACATCAGGGGTCTCTTGAGTGGCATCTGGTAAAAGCTCGGGTGGGACCAGTCCCAGGTGTCGAATATATTCCATGTTGTCTGCTGGTACTTGGGCCCGATCCGGGTCCAAATCATGTGGCCTGGTTGGCCGCTGTTCAGGTGGCGAGAGCTCCGACGGCGACCCATTGTTACCACTGCCGTTGCCGTTACCGGTCAACTCGGTTTGATCGCCGTTGGAATTTGACGCCGAACCATGATCACGAGACCGGCTCTTCTTGCTCGAGGTACCAGAGGGAAGAATCCGAGCCTCACGCGCCGGCTCAGTTCTCGTTGTTTGAAGCGTCTGTGCCGCTGCAATCTGCGCCGTCTGGGCAAGTGAAGACGGATGCACCGAGATTGGTGGGGGTGCCAAGGCCGCTGCTGACGAGGGCTGATTATTTGCCAAAGTGTGCAGAGGTAGCTGGCGGCGTGCGTGGCGACCATTCAGCTTGCCCGTAAACAGATGTTCCAGTCGGCGCACAACAATCTTCTTCTTATCTTTGTCCGTCATGGCAACATGCCGGGGATACAGACCTTCTGGAATGTCTCTCAGATAGCTCTCTACTTTTTGCTCGGATGAGCGGATCCCGTGATGGCTTGCATGGCGGCCGAGAGATACACCGGACGAGTTGGCGCCTGTTGACATGGAAGCATAGGCCGAGTCAATCTGACGAACGTTTGAGCCCGATGAGGAAGAAGCATGCTTGGAGCCAGATCCATAATGAACCTTGTCGTTGGGCGACTTCTTCTGCTGAGACGACGATGTTGTGGAGTCTTCCAGATTGGCGGCGAAGTCTCGAAGGGTCTGCTCGAGCTCGCGCTTCTTGCGCTTCGGCAAACCGTGAAACTTGATTTCAAAGAGTTGTTCTTTGCGGAGCAGATCGGGCCCGCGTTGTTTGTACCGCTTCAATTCATCCTTGAGCTTCTGAATCTCGATGGTCAGGTCGTCAATGACACTCCGATAGTCGTCGGCGCTACTACTCTGAGTTTCTTGGGCATAAAGGCGTGTCGGGATAGCGAGGTTTTTGGGAGCTAATCTGTCCTCGGCGGAGGATTCAGAGCTTTTTTGGAAGAAGGGAGGGTCGACTGATTAGATAAATTGTCAGCCATGTTGTGTCAACAATTACAGAGCACTTCTAGCACGGCTACTCACTGTCCATCCCATTCGAGTCGAATGTGGCTGTGGGATTTTGGTTGGAGCGATTGAACCATTTTTTAGGGTCACTTCGTCCAGTGTCATGACTGTCGCCGGATGAGTTGCGGCGAGGCGAAGACGCAGCGCCACTGGGGTTCGAGGGGACGGAACCAGGCACGGCGCGAAGTGATGCGTCGCGAGCGAAGCCATGATTTTGTAATGTCAGAGAGTTGGCGGGCGAAACCCTTCGCGGGTTTGTGCCGCGTACTAGGGCTTTGTCTATGCCGGTTTTTGTGGTTTCCATTGTCCGTGTTGGCATCATGGAACAGTATTAATCAGTTAGGATGGCCAGATGAGGCCGAAACATTTTGCTCAGCGGCGTGCTAAAAGCACCCTAAAAGAAGGGTGCAAGCCAGTCGATGTCGATGAGACGATGATCCGCAGGTTTGTGACGTAGCTTGTCGTCAGAGGCGGAACGCAGCCCGTGTAGGATAGAGCGATAGCTTGACTATAGTCATGAAGTGGTGTGTCAGCAGGTGGCCGTGTATTGTTATAACGAGGTGATGAGTCTAGGCGTGTGTGTGCGTGTGTGTGTGTGGAGCCAGAGAACGTCGAGCGGGTGTTATTGGGCAGTTTTTCGAGGAGATCGATCGATTGCTTCGCTGTTTGGACGGCCGACAGAGAATTGGCACAGAGGCTGACTGGATTGATGAAATTATTGTTTCACTGACCTTGCTTCACGAAATTTGAGCAAACGTTGTTTGACGTCAAAGACGACCGGCTGAATTGATCTGCAGCCCGAGAGTGTGAATATAAAATCTTGCGCAGAGCGTGATCACGGTATCGGGATACAAGGTTGCTCAATTATGAAAAACCAGGTGGATTGCAGCGACTCGCAGTGTGCAGGTGTTTTTTGAGACCTACAGTTTCGTGGTCGATGCCTTGGTGGTGAGATGGGGTGGTGAGCGACCGAGCTAGTCAGGTCGTGGAGCGGAACTGCGAGAGAGTATATGTAGACCCTGCGGAGGGGTGGGGGATGCGGTATTGTCGTCGACAAAAATTAACGAGTCTTTTCCGTGGTAGCCAAGCCGACGATTTTGAGGTATTGTGGTACTGTGGCAAATGGAGCAGAAGGTGCTTCCAAACCCAAGGGGCCGGCGACAGGGCGAAAATATTATGGTCGCCTTGTGACGGTGGTGGGCGACGACGGCCAAGTAGACGGCGCTGGATATCGGGAGTGTCGTCGCGATGTCTAGTAACGTGTGCTGGCGACAGGATGTGTATGTCAGGCCGGATAGCTGACGATAGTTCAATTGCGTGTAGTGAGTTGAAAGGAAGAGTTTAGGAGTGCATGTCGCGAGAATGGCCAGGCAAAGGAGGATATTGGAAGGTCAATCAAGAGAGGCGAGGTGTGACCCACGCAGAGGTGTGTGTCCAAACAAGTTTTCCCGAATCGAGACCTGAGGAGGGTGGCAGAGGTACGAAGAGTGTACATGGCAGAGAACAAGGGCCAGAGGGCAGCGCAGTGATTCGAGGGGATCCCCGGGGGGAGAATGGGAGGGAAGGTACCTAGAGTTTGGCATGGGCCAGGCGGGAAGATGAGGTACACCACAATAACAGAGGGCATCTACATAGACACTATTAGTACTGTCTAGTAGCACTGTTGGGCAGGTAAATCCTTCTGGCCGTGGGCGGTTTCTCCTTGTCGGCTGCCAACTTTGCCGGAGGGCTAGAAGATTCCCAAGCCACCGACTTACAGTAGACCGCTCTAGAGCCACGCCGGGGGCAGCTGACGGCACACCCCACTGCGCGAGGAGCCTCCGCAGACTATAACGGCTCGGCGGCACTGTGCTCCACCGGGACGCTGCCGCATCTCACAGGGCGACGGCGGCAGCATGCGTACTGTGTTTGATGATCAAGAGGTACTGTGCATCGAGAGATGCAAAAATATGACGAGAAGCTATCGAGATGCAGAACCAAAAGTCGATGCTAATAACAAATAACAACTAATTCTATTCGTCCAGATATTTACCACAGACTCTTCAGTTCTGTTTGAAGCTGCTACCATTACTTTGCAGCATATAGATTTTGTCATGCTAGTTACTAGTAGTACGTACAACGTAGCTGATCATCTGTCTTCCCTCATCAAACGCAGCATGGTTTCCACCAACAAACTCTGCGCAAGATTTCCCATGCTTCGTCTCATCATGAATTTGACGCGAGCATGCACCGCGACGCCACGATCGTCATTATTTCCATCTTCTGCAGGAGAAAAATCATAAGAGGACGGGCGGGAATGGGCGTCTACGACTCGCCACGCCTTTTGCAGATCGGGGTTTTTGGCCCGTCATCGCTGGCAGCACCTTGGCGAGCACTCCCGGGCGAGGCTAGGTCGTGCGCGAAAGAGCAAGCCTATCAGGGGAGGGGGAGGAGGAGGAGGAGGTAGTGGTGGTGGGCCCGTCGAGCATCGAGAGTGGTGACGTAGAAGAGTCCGACTGAAAATGGGATTTTGCGCAGGATGGGTGGGAGAAGATAAAAAGGAGCATTTGGTCCAGGTCAATTTTCGCTGTCCGAGGCCAAGATTTCGATTTCCAGGCAAAGCGGTCGGGGAGAGAGAGGGCATGAGAACAGAGCCAAGCTGAGGGTGACAAGAGGCGAGAAGGAAAAAAAAGGAAGCTATAAACACGCCTCCCCCCCTCCCCCCACCAACCCATTCTCCACTTTTTTCAGTGTGTGCAGGCCGTAGCAGTGTAGCAACAAGAAAGCCCCCGCTATGAGCATCAAGGGTCCTGTTCTCGATTCGTCCAAAAGCTTTCGATCTCTACAGCGCGCGGCTCTAGTTCAGATCGTGAGTCCCAAAGGGCCCAGCTCGATTGTGCTTCTCTGTCAACCCCCCCCCCCCCTCCCCCAAAAAGAGTGACGTCGCCTCCTAGCCGTAGTTACTGACAATGTACATGAGCTCTACCAATTTATTACTTTCGGCTTTGGAGTGCATTTGTGCTCCCTGTAAATCGCGATTTCCTATTTGTAATTTTCTGGTTATTATTTTATTTTATTTTCATGTCTCTTCTCACACAATTGCGTTGTTTGACCGATGCTCGATTCTTCCTCACCCGTCTCTCCTCCCTTGCATCCCACAACTGTACACTCCCAGTTCCAGACCCTGCGAGAAGGGGAAAAAAAAGAAACAGAGAGAATACATTCCATCCGTCTCAACCCAGCTTTTCTTATGCCTGGTGGCAAAAAAAAAATCTCATGGTTTACCGCCCTCCATCACAAATTTCTCACTTAATGAGCCACCACCAACCCATCTGATGTCGTCTTGGAATGCTGTGCTAGTCTGCTCCACGTCGTGTCTCCCGCTTGTCCTTTGGAGCCATCACCAACGGCGCACTGCTGCAGGTCGTCCTGAATATGCATCTATCCAGAAAATGCTTCCAACACGATGATGCGAGGCTCAATAAATACTCGAGGAAAAAAAAACATTGTAATAATTGAAACACATTCAGGGCGCCTCGTCAGGCATCCTGCCCCGCAGTTCGGTTAGAAGGGGAAGACTCAATACGGACACAAGCCTTTCTTCGCGTATCACCACCTTCCACGCTATGCAATCAGGTACTTGCGATCAATCACAATATCGATTGTGCGAGGTCCCTGGCGGTGGTCTCGTAAAACGACAGGGCTGATGTGTACACGATTCCCCTTAGAGAACCCCGATTATTACGTGCACAGGAATGCGTCAGCGATCTGCAGAACCTGTGCGAGCTACATCTTGACTTCTGCATCTTCCTCCTCCCCAGCAAACAAAAGCCCCAAATACATCTCCCGCTAGTAAAATGCTGCCTGCCAAAATGTCGACGCATCATTGTGCAGTCATGGCAGCGCTACGTGCCTTCGTTTCCTGCCCGCCGTCAAATGTAGAAAAAAGCACATTGACCATGTTCCGCCGCACCGCAAGAATCTCGACTCCATCATGAATATTTGCAGGTCAAGACTTCTCGCCGCCCGTCTTCTGCGCCCTCAATTCAGCATCTGCAGCATGTCGAGCTCCTCCTCCGCCACCGCCCCCGGCGAGCAGTTCGAGCCTCGCCAGACCTTCGACTCGTCCGACTTCACCCCGCACCAGGCCAAGTCGCTGCCCCTCTCGCCCCAGCGCCGGGCCCTCGTCGACGACGTGCTGGCCCTCTACTCGTGCCACCCTACCGTCGAGCGCGTCCGCCGGTACACGCCCGATGCCGTCTACGACGACCCTTACGGCTACGCCAACAACCGCTACAAGATTGCCGGCCAGTGGTTCGCGCTGCCCAAGCTCTTTCGCGCCAGCGAGAGCGTCGCCCACGAGGTCGTCCGCAGCGACCGCGAGCAGATCCAGTTCAAGAACGAGCAGAAGTGGACCTTTGCCTTCCTGCCCAAGACCGTCACGCTCAAGTCCATGATCACCCTCGCGCTCGACCCGGACACGGTGGATACCGACTTCATGCGCATCAAGTACCACAAGGACCAAGGCAACGAGAAGGACTACAGCCATCAGGGGCTGGGCTTTGACTTTAAAAAGTGGCAGGCGGACAATGTCCCCAAGTATCTCAACGCCGAAGAGATGAAGCATTTTGAGCAAGATAAGGATGCCGCGACACAGCCTCCAATGAGCCCATGAAGCATTTACTTTTTACGATGTGTACGATATACATTTGACATGAATTTAGCTACTGAACAAATGTTCTTCTCATGGTGTGTGAGAGATTTGACATGTACGAATGAATCTAGAGATACTGGCATGACATCACGAGTACTGCGCTACTCTTAATTGCACACTTAATATTTAAGTACTTCCGTCCACAATCATGTCATAATTTATACATATGTGCTGCAGACATCGTATCGATCTGGGCGTCTTTTGGCAGAATTCGCCACTGCGGAGAAATAGTGTGTTGCAATGGAAAAATCTATTAACCACGGATTAAATCGCACCGTTAGATCATAAAACTATTGATCGCTGTTTGGATTTTGATGTACAATAAGTAGCTAGAACCACCCTTCCTGCCAGCCTCCTTCGCCTTTTCGCTACCCGGTTCAAAAGACCCTCCCGAGGCCTTGCCGCCCATTGAAGCGATTTCTTTCTACGACCGCGGTCAGACAAGAGTTATAGGCCAACACTTGTAGTACGATAAATCTCGAGCAGAAATCGAGAATGCGTCACTCACCTGCTTGTCCGCGTCCATGCTAGCGAAGCCGCCAGAGTGGCTGGCCTGGCCGCCCTTGGAGGCAATTTCCTTGACCTCTTCCTTGGGACTTTTTCACGACCCGATCACATGTCAGCTTCTGGTTTTGGGATGTGATAAAGAAGTTTCAATCAGGCCTACCGGTTGGCAAAGTTTCCGGGGTTGGTGTTGTCAGTCATGATGGGCAGAATATCGAAGTTTTGAGCTGATGAAAGGTGTTGCCGGAAGGATGAGTGCTTGGAAGTGTTGAAGTAATGAATCCGAGGGTGGGATAGTACACGTTATATAGACAATTTGAGCACATGGACATGGCCGAGCTGATATTACTCGTGATGTGAGCATGTCGTAATTGACCGAGCGGCTGTGTCAAATTCACGCTCGATGGATCCCGATTCACGCTGTTGATCGAGGGGGGCCATCTGAACCAGTTGATCTGGTCGACTCGGCAGATGGTAAGCACAGAAGCCTACTTTTCACGGGCAGGGGAGGGGCTTGAGGCTGCCCCCAGGTAACTGGAATGAACGTCAATGGCCTTTTGCCAGCCTGCGACATGCACCGCGATCTGGTTGACATTCAAGGCCGTGAGCAGCATCGGGACTTCGTGAAGAGTGGTTCGACATGTCCGACTCGCTGTCGACTGTCATTCAACCGCACACCGCCAAATAGTCGCGATAACTGGCGAGATCTAGTATATACTATTGTAGAACGAGTGCATGAAACGAGCCCTGCAAGGCACTCTCGAATTGTAGCTCGTATAACACTACAGACACAAGCTACCTAGGTACCTGGATTCTAGCTAACGGCTACACTTAGGCCATCGTAAAGTATCACGATAAAAAAGAAGCATTGAATAAATTTAGTGAATTATATGGGTGATTGTACAATATCTAGCTATCAACTCCAGCAACGTTGTCGCTGGGCTCCTCGTAGCTGCCCTCGCTCGGCTTTGCACCACGCGTTCTCTCGTTCAGAATGTTGGATTCGTCAATAGCCTCCTGGTCATCCTTGGCTGCGCGAGTCTGTCAGTCATGCAGTCCATACGTCTCAAAATTTCCGACCCCCGGGCATCTCTTACCCAGCTGCTCGTCAGTGTCCGCTTTGGACTCATCAATGGGGTCCTCCACATCGGCCTCGTCTCCCTGCACGGGGACGTCCTCGTTTTGCTTCGTCACGTATGAGGAAAAGTCTCTGTTCTCGCCACCGGGAGCTGAGGTAGACTGGTCGACGGCAGAAGACATGGTCGTAAATATATGTTGGCTTTGATGGTGATTTGTTGAGCAGGTTGTATGTGTGTGTGCAAGAGTATGATGCTGAGATGTCCTTGCAAGATAGGTTGATTGATGCGTGATCAGGTCTTCTATTTATACCTCATCCAAGCAGCTCTTGTTGCGTCATGACTTTGTTTCTGACATAACCCCAAGAGTCGTGCATCGTGTCGTCATGAAATAAAAGGTATAGGGTATCTGCGCCTCAAGAAGATCACCAGCGACAAAGGCACTCTACCAGGATCGCGGTAGCAAAATACCCGCGCTCGCGCCAGTCTCGCGTCATAAACTTTTGCTGCTCCTGATAGACTGTACTCCAATTGTTTTTCCATATTTGCTTCTTCTCTATTGCTGCTATTCTTCCTCGATTTCGTGACGTCAAACGTGAAAAGGTCGACCGTCATGGAGATCCAATCCTCGATGCCCACTGCTGAGACGTCCGCGGATCTGCCCATCTCGATGCCGCTAAGCGAGACATCCGACTCTGCCATCGAGGACAGAGCGTCCGTCCAGCGGGACTAACCCGGAAGCGTATCGCGAAATAAAGAGGTAAGAAACATGTTATCCTATTGTGCTTTACTATAGCATTTAAATCGTGGCGCTTTTTGCACATGAGATAGTCCGCCCCTGCTGATTGGTCGCGGACATTGCAAAGACATAAAGGTAAAGAATGCACAAGCCATACCTGATGACGGTGAAGCAATCCTGCGCCTGCACATGGTTTCATGGACGCGCGACGTTGACGGGAGTAGGAACGATTATACCGAGTATTATGCTGCTGAAATAATTGCCACCGTGCCTTTCTCAAGTAAGTCAAAGGCTTCTATTCTATCTCTTGTGTATAACACACTAAACGCTTCAATGACGACACTGCGCTCTGCTTCACTCCAGCTTCTTAGACAAGTAATCCCAATAGAGGCTTTTGATGTAGAATGAATGTGCTTTGTTTTCTAGACCGAGAAATCTATGTCCTTGCTTATTTTGTCTATCAATACTACTTGCCGTCTTTTCAACCCGCAGCTCTGCCTCTTTTATTGAAATCACCTAACAGCGCCCAACTCCCCTCTTGGTTCAGCAAACAATTGCCCCAATCATCAACAGGTCTCATCGTCGTCGTCGTCGTCGTCGTCGTCGTCATCGTCGTCATTGTCCTTATCAGCATTTACTCGGCACCACGCTTCAAGTCCTTATCCAGAAGCGACTCTCCAGTCATGTCTTCGGGCTGAGGAAGACCCATGGCAGCCAAGACTGTAGGGGCAACATCTCCCAAAACACCACCGCTCTTTCGCAGACTCCAGCCCTCGGGTGCGTTGGCCATGATGAGAGGCACCTTGTTGGTGGTGTGGCTAGTCTTAGGCTTGCCGTCGGAAAACTTCATCTCCTCTGCATTGCCGTGATCGGCAGTGATGAAGAGAATGTAGCCGTTCTTCTTGCATGCCTCTAGAATCTTACCGATACCCTTGTCTGTGGCCTCGCAGCCGACTATCGCGGCTTCGTAGACACCAGTGTGGCCAACCATGTCGGGAGGGGCAAAGTTATTCATGACGAATGGGAACCGATCTTCGCCAAGACGTTTGACCACTTGATCGGCGACGCCGTCGGCCGACATCTCGGGTGCGAGATCGTAGGTAGCGACAGACTTGTTGGACGGGACTAGGTCCTGGTTCTGGTCACGTTCCTCGAGCGGGAACACCTTTTCGACGCCGCCGTTGAAGAAAAAGGTAACGTGGGCGTACTTTTCCGTCTCGGCAATGTGAACCTGCTCGACATTTTGCTTGCCGAGCCACTCTGCCAGAACATTGTCCATTCGTTGCGGCTGGAAAGCCACTTCAAACGGGTAATCAGTCTTGTACATTGTCATGGTGACTAGCTTGCTGATCTTGGGGTATGCGAAGTCGGGCAGAACAGATCGGTCGACGTCGCCGAGAAGCTGAGTGATTTGGCGGGCGCGATCAGAGCGGTAGTTGAAAAAGAAGACGGTGTCATCGTCTATTGCTGGTTAGGCTTCAATCGTTACTCATGGCTCGCTGGCGCATACCTTTGATGCGAGCGTCGTCGCCGCCGACAATGATGGGCGTAAGGAATTCATCCTTATCCTTGGAACCACCCTTCTCGTAGCGCGCCTTGACGGTGGCAACAGGGTCCTCGCTGACCTCGCCCTCACCGAGAACCATGCCCTTCAGGGCGACCTCGACACGTTCCCAGCGCTTGTCACGGTCCATGGCGTAGTAGCGGCCAACTACAGTCGCAATTTGGCCGATGCCAACCTCCTTCAGATAGTCGACGAGCTCCTGCATATAACCCGCGCCAGACTTGGGGTCCGTGTCGCGACCATCGCCAAAGAAGTGGATATAGACCTGGTTGACTCCATACTGCTTGGCGGCCCTCAGAAGAGCGTACAGATGATTCTGCTTGGAGTGCTATTCGCCGAGTCAATACCCGTCCTGCTGTGTTCTTCTCAGGCTGTCAAACCGCCAGACTTACCACACCACCGTGCGAAACAAGACCGCAGAGGTGAAGACGACCATTGCCTTTGGCAGCGTCCTCGAACGTCTTCTTGATGACGGCATTGTCGCTAAACTCGTCCTTTTTGATGGTTTGGTCGATGCGCACGACGTCCTGCCAGACGACTCGGCCAGCGCCAATGTTGAGATGTCCAACCTCGGAGTTGCCCATCAGACCCTCCGGGAGGCCGACCGCGAGAGACGAGGCCTCGAGCTCGGTGTATCCCGTCGCACTCTTGTAGAGGTCGTCCATGACGGGGGTCTTGGCGTTGGTGATGGCGTCACCATCCTTGGGACTCTCCTCGGAGGGGATGCCCCAGCCATCAATCACGACTGTGGGAGCGGAGCAGCAACATGATTAGCCAGGCTATTTCAAAGTAGAGCACAACGTAGCAGCAGACGAGCACCCAATCCGGCCGCCGCGGGCCATCGGCACTGCTCGTCCCGGTCGGCAGACGGGCACCGGCCGGCATGGACCGCGAGCGGAAGGGAGACATCTGATGTGGCGTCGTCGGCGCCGACGGCGACTGCTCCCGGGGCGATGGCGAGGATGACGGCGGCGGCGACGCCAGTGCGTTGTGAGGGCGGCGGCGATGGCGGGGCAACAGATCTGCTCCGGAGGGGCTGCTCGAGGAGGGAGAATGAGACGACGTACTAAGACAGGCTTTCTGTTCGGTTTTCGCAGGGGAAGACATCGTGAAGTCGGGCTTTGTCTCTCTCGTGTGTAGGATAAAGGGATGCGAAGAAGAGGACCGACGACAGGTCGAGGCTATGCTAATTGGCCTATGAAAAAGTTGTCGGAGAGGAGGAGGAAAGTGATGTCTTATCTGAGTGATTTCGACGGCGTTTCCAGTGGCTTATCAGTTACTGGGCAAAATGCTCCGCCTGTAGGGAATATACTGGGCGCCAAGTAGTACTGTACCTCGTATGTTAGTAGTACCTACTAAGTGGCGTGGTACGTACAGGTACTAGTACTATTTTTGGTACCGTAGCTACTAACTACTACTAGGTGCCGGACCTCGAGCACATTCAGGATCTCATGCATCACTACTATAAGATGCCTAGCAGTTGACAACAACCATTTATTACAGAAAGAGCAATTGAGTGTCAGGTCAACTACCTTTTTTTTTCTTCCCGATTTGGACCGTCCGTTTAGAAAGTCCCATCTTACTTCCACATTCCGGTCAAATACAAAGCATCCCGCGAACCTCGCTCTTCAGTGGGTCTCATCTCGCCCATACACATTTGTCCCATCACCAGCCACCTTCTCCCTGTCCCAACCCAGCACGTAAATCCAGAACAATGGCCAGCGACACGTCCCTCCCCCCCGAGCTCTCCCCCGACGCCCTCGACAGCCTCTCTGAGCTCTCCATCGTTCTCACCAAAGTTCGCACTGGCCTGCAATCCTCTTCCGGCCTCGCGACCGGCGCTAACAGCACCACCGCCGCTGGTGCCTCCGCCACCGCCAGCAACACCATCGCGGCCGACGGCAACCAGCAGCAGCAGCAGCAGCAGCTCTCGTTCAAAGATGTACCCGGCGCCACCGACTCTCTCAAGCACAAGCTACAGCACGCCCGCGTGCAGGTACGTGCCCTGCCGGACATGGACCGCTCCGTCGAGGCACAGAGACGCGAAATTGAACAGCTCGAGGCGCGCATGGTGACACAGCGCGCTCTACTAGAGCGTCTACGCGATGACGGTCTCCGCTTCAGCAAGGACCCGGACAGGATGGACACGTAAAAGACGTCAGCTGCGTGACCAGTTTGTCGGCCAATGCGTGCGGCGCCATGGTCATTTTTGGATTTTACGTATTAGGACATGACGAGTCGGACTGTACGAATGGCAGAGACAGAACAGCACACACAACAAAAGGGGTCCAGTACGTCACCGCCCTGTGTACAAAGAAAGAGAGCGGTTGGATTACACGCGGCTAAAGAGCACAAATGTATGGCCTCTCCTTGTCTTGTGGCGAGTTCATCTCGGCGGAATGCCGACTTTTGCCAAAGTCTCATCTACACTTGCGCCAGGTCGCCCTGGCACCACCTTGGTCCAGACTTCTTCACTGAGAATTTGCGCCTCGCCCATGATTTTCCAGTTGGGGCTATGACCTGCCTTTAGCCACTTGAAATCATCAATCTGGTCCCACTGGTTCTGGACAGCCTTGTCAGACTCTGACATCTATGAGCTTATCAGTCGCTGCTGCCGGCTTGAAAATGACAAGGTCAAAAGAAGAGTAAATCCTTACATAGCAGGCTGGGAGAGGGGCGAACCGGAGCCCTGAGCAGTCCTCGATAATGGGATGGCTCGTGCAATGAAGGTATATATCAACATTGTTACAGTCATGAATTCGCACCTGATGCGCTACCAAGACCAAGATACTATCGCTTATTCCGGTGATGTGAACCGGCCCAGCTACTCTACCAGCCACAATGAGACTCTTTTTGATGTCGCGCATGGCGAGGCCGGGAAACGCATGACCCTGCGTTGTGGGCACCGACATGTCCACGATGCACCCGGTCAAATCTGTGAGGCTTCCTGAAGCAGTGGCCATGGCGGCAGAAGAGGGTAATATGATGTGTAGACCCGTCTGATGAGAGATGCCGATCGTTTTTGCCGTTGAGAAACTGGGCTTGCGAATGGAAGACGCGCTAGGTCGCGATAACTCTGCGTTGTAGTCGCGTGTGGACGGGAGCTGTCCAAGCTTATCATCGCTGCCTTCCTCCGTTTCCAGCTGAGGCGCGCCAGGCGCTGCGCTCACCGTGTGCTGATTTCGTGAGTAGCTGCCGGAGAGCAGTCGTGGATCGTTTTCAGGCGCACCCATGTCGACGTGCGCGGCATTACGCCTGAACTGGAATCGTGACTTGGGGGCCAGCGCGGCTGTGGTATCATTCAACAACTCCTGAATTTTTTTTATAGTCTGTTCATTTGATTAGGATAATTTTCAGCTGGTTTGAGTTTCTGAAAGTATCTGTGACGCACTTCTGAGTACTGCTTGCGATCGTACGCAGCAGTTTGCTCGGCGACGTCGGCCACTTCATTCTGGAGCTTTGATATGCCCGTCAATATGTGATCGATAGCTTCCTGGCGCTCTCCGGCTACGGTAGAAATAGATTTTAGCTCCTCAATCTGGTCTTCAAGAACTGCGAAATTGTGAGAATGTCAGTTACGGATGCGCCTTGCTGAATGCCCCTTTTGATAAAAAAAAAGGAGAAGAAAGAAAGAAGAAGCCGTACCCGAGACATGGTCCAGAAAGGATCTATGAAATCGCTGCTTGGAGTCTGTGCTTGAAGCCATTATGTGCAGAACTTTTGCCCGTGACCACGAGTCGTGCTGAAGCCCTTCGTCATAGGCACTGGAGATCAGCTCTCTTCGGCGTTCGGTGGCGGACCCTGGAGACGCACAGGCAGAAACGAGAAGCTACGAGGCCGCAGCGGTCAGACGCTCAGCATCTAGAATGGTTGGGATTCGGGATTCGAGAGGGCGTGTCGGCCTATTTAACTAAGACTCCAATCAGGGAAGCCAGCCGCGTTGTAAGTCCAAGAAGCAGCGGTCCGACTCGGTGTTTGTCGTCGATGAACGCATGCGGAACCCCACCTTCCCTCGATCAGGGTCGCCCCTCTCTCGAAAGCCACCATCTGGCCACTGTCTCGTGCTAATTTTGTTAGTGATTGCGGCATGTCACGAGCCGCTAGCGGATAGCTTTTAGTAGGGTCCAGCACACTTTTTGAAAGAGGCATATTCAACCCCTCCCAGAGTTAGTAGTTCTCCGCGCCGAGGATCAGGCATCGTCATAGCCGATTAGCAATATGATCTGGCGATGACAGCCCGCCTTAAACCTCACGATGTTCCGCTGACGTCCACGGCTTGATAGCCTGCCTCAAGTATTATATGTATATTAATTAGCTATGGGCTTTGAGTCGCCCGTTGGCACCATTCCTCCTACCGCCTCCATTCGTCAAGGGTGGTATGTAAGGAAGCTGGAATGGCTTCTTCTGCGGCGTCTGCGCATTCAGTGCGCGCCACATCTCCCACATGTCAGCTCTCCTCGCCGGCAGCATGCTGTACTGAAGACTGTACAAGTTGCGCCGATTGATAGGCGGCACAAACTGTCCCGTCAAGAGGCAAAAGAAGACTCTCGGTGAAAGGTAGTGTTTACGTATACGCTCTGCCATTTGGAAATACTGATTGAACATGGCTTTGAAAGACAGCGGTACGGACTGCAGCCAGCCATGTCAGACGAGAGTTGTCAACCGGAAGGGAGGAAAGGGGAGGGGAGGGGAGGGGTGGGGAGGTTTTCTGGGTTGCCATACCTTTAGGTAAATGACTGAAGTGGGAGGTCCATTACTATTAAGGTGGGAGTATCTATAATCGAGGGTATCGCGTAATTCAAATCGAATGCCACCTCGATCTACTGTTAGCAAAGACGTCACCGATGATTCAGGCGAAACTCAAAAACCCACCAGGTAGTCGTCTTGAGTCTTTGACTCTCAACATAAGTGCGAACAAGGGGAAATGATTCAGACAAGACAGTAGTGTATCAAATCCGGCCTTCATCGAGATTATGACCATCCGTGCGACCGCAAAATTGAGGTAAAACACACCGACAGTGGGTAGCAGAAAGGAAAGCAATGTAAATAATATTGTGCCGACAAGAAGTTGATCGAGATCGTAGTCGCAAGAGTCGATACGATTGCGCAGCACATTGTGCTTTTTACCTCGAAAGAGGTGAAATAGAGATTGCAGAATCGTCAGTTGCCAGTGATATATGCGAGCAGAGGCAAGGTAGAATGAGTAGATGTGCACGGTCAAGGCTGATAACAGGTCGGATAGCACGGCCAGAGGCATACTGGCGCCAGCAAAGGAAGAAAAGCCAATGAACCAGACGAGTTTAGGCAACGCTGGTGCTAGGGCATCGATACAGTCTGTAGACAAGCTTTAGTATTGTGATGAAAATTATGGACGTGGTAGGACTCACTGGACCAATATGTAATCACCCACAGGAAAAGGGCACCCAAGAAGCTTGCCAGCTCGCCGTTGAGTTTCAGGCCGGCGGGCCATCCCATGAGCCACGATATACTACTTTGCAGCGCGTCGACGGTGTAGATGCGCAAGACATCGTTCATTTTGACCGACACCCGGTCTGCATTCTCTATGATGTACGATCCGATGGCGATTCCGATGATTACGTCGTTGGCCACAAGCCAGAGGCTATTGTAGAAACGAATGTAGTCAGGATGGCTTGTCGTGACGCTTGCCCAGTCTCTCTTGCGCTGCCGCAGAGTGATGTACTGCATGGGCCAATAGCAGAACTGCAATAGCCGAATCTCTATCTGCTGCGCTGTGGCAGACACGTCTTTCAACGCAGCGTAGCCGGGTTTTACACGAAACTCGAGAACCGTCAGCAGCATCTCGGCCATGGCACGATGTACAAAGAGCATCATGATGAATGCCCGGCGTATGACGGGAAACACGTAGAGAACAAAAATGGACCAAAGTTGCATGATGATGTAATTTCGCATCGCCGTTGTGGACTCGACAACTCTCTCGGACACGCTCAGACTTCGCTTCGGACGCGGCCCGAGTTTGCCGACATTGCTCTGCAGCGTCTGCTCTAGCTCCCAGGACCAGTTGACCTGATTGACGATTTTCGCCAGAGCCTTGTCCCTGGCAGAAGCTGGCCGATTCATCACAGAGTGTTGCTTGAGTTTGTTCATGAGCGCGACCTTGACACCGTCACCCGTTCGTTCGCGGCGCTCCTCATCCTCGTCTGCGCTCTCGCCTCGATTCTCGTCGAAGGCATACCACTTGTCTGCGAGAGCAAGCGAGATCGGATTGAGAGATATGTACTGCATGCCCTTGGGTTTGGGCCGATCGTACAGAATCAATTGCACGCTGGAGGCTTTGGCGCAGGTTATACGAGGTTCGCGGGCGTGGCTTTTGGTGGCGCATACCCAGGATGGGTCTATCCAGGACTGGGTCGCGGCGTTTGAGACCCCGAGGACGTGCATCGAGGAATGGCCACAAAGTTCGTAGATGCGGCTTGAGGCGTGCGGACCGCTGCGAAAAAAGGTACCGCATTTGAGGTGTATTTCGACATTGCGAGGCTACTTTTCGAGTTAGCTGAGGCGGCTATATCACCATTGGAAGCCAGTCTGGGCTTGAGGACCGACCTCGACATCATCTAAGATGGCAACGACAAACACATCGAGAGTTGAGTTGCGCCAGCCAACGACCACACCCGGCCGGTCGGACGAGCGAATGTCGGTCGGCCAAAAAACGCGCATCAGGCCATCATGTTCGACCATGACAAAGATGCGCGTTGGTTTCCCGTCGCGGACAATCGCCCCGGATCGTCCTGGCTCCGGTGCTTTTTTTCCCTTAATTAAAAAGAGCCGCGACGGCGCAGTTGTTCGCGAGCAGACACAGAAATGCCAGGCTGTCTCGGATGCTAAGGTCGGGAGGAAGAAATTAGCCCTCCACACGTAGTAATATGTCTTCGAGACGAGATAGAGCGCATACAAGATGTGTTTCTTTCTTGGCAAGCAAGTGGACCGGAATGACTATGGTGAGGAACAAAGCTGTCAAGGCGATGACCCCTTTGGCAGCACGAAGCTAAATCACGAACATCTCAGAGTTAGAGAAGCTCAGTATAATATGACGTCTCGCGACGGCGCGATCCTGCAAAGGCAAGCCAAACAGCCGACGAATAGTGCAACCTACGACGACTTGGTACTCCCAGGCAAAGATGGCAAGCTCATACAAGCGAGTGACGAGGTCCCAGCGCGCAGTTATGTAGCCAGCTACAAAGATGCCGAGGGTGAGGATCGAAAAGAGGTGCATAGAGCCCTGCCTTTCTTCCGTTTCTATGGCAGACAACGCATGCCGCAGACAAGAGAGGGGTGGGTGGTGAAGTAGGCGCAGGGGCACGATTTCCAGTAGAGGGGCTCTTGATCGCCTCTCGAGTTTTTACGTGTTCGTCCTTTTTTTATTCTTGTCGATCGAGCGGGAACAGAAGCTGTTTGTCGGAGGCAGATTGAGCCACAACATGGAACGATGCGGCCGCTGTCGCTTGCTGGAATAGATTGAGAGGCGAGGCCGACGAGACGCACAGGGGCTGCGAAGAGTTGCGCGCGCTACGCATGCGATCTGTCGGGGTTCGGGCTGGCAATTATGTATGGCAAAATTAGTGCAGCCGCCGCTTTTAGCTCGCAAAGCCAAAGGCCAACTCGATTTCGGTACATACAGTATGGTACATACTTTTTGCGAAGAAATGGTGAATCAAAAAGCGGGCCGTTACTTGGCCACGTAATAAATATCCGTTGCCAGATGGAGGCTCAAAGGCTTTGTGAGTCGGATGATCAAGATCGTCATTGTGTCTACGTTACAGTACATGTGTGTCATCTGATCACTACAGAGGGCTCGGCCTTTCGTGACGCTACCGTTATTATTGCGATGAGTACTTGTAACAGCCATCATGCCCTTCACGACTTTGGCGCGTAGATATTTCATCTTACGAAGTTCGAATGGCGTCGGCCGTTGAAAGCGATGCAGTTTCAATCCCTACTAGGTACATATATATACATATACTATACATGGTTTCGCACTCAATACAGTGCCGCGTTACGTTGGAGGAGAAGCAGAAAGGGCTTCATCAGATCGTGACGATTCAATATCCCGACACGTCGTTCTATTCATGCCGGGTAATACTGCCATCATGGTTCTATAAGGTAATTAGCCAAGAACTGATTAATGAGGTGGCATATGTGGTGGACAAAGGGCCTAGTGAATACTTTTTGGTGCTGTCAGCCTGGCATCGTTTTCCTTGTTATCTTCTCGAGCCTCATCCAGCAGCTTGTCGATACCACGCTGTTTCAGCGCCACCTGTAGATGCTCAGCCCAATGCTCACTGCCTATCACGACGATACACACGCACGCCGAGACATTTTTTATATTGCTGAAACAGAGGTTCACATTCCTTGCTGTCCTTCTCAGCGCCGCGCAGATACTCTGCCTCTTGTTAGCTACATCACTGTGAGAGGAGCACATCAAGACTTGCTTTCACTATACCACTTCAAAAAGCACGTATCGTAGCGCCTGTCACATGTAAGTGCATGGTTTTTGACACCATGACGCGATTTGACTCACTCTTTGACCTCGTTGCATTCGGGTGCGAGCGATGCAGACATGGTGGCTGATGTTGTGCAGTAAGGAAGGCCGCAGTAGGTCAGTTGTTGAGACAAGGCAGGAGGAGTCACACAGTAGAGGCTGTACTGTAGGGCTGATCCGCTCCCTGGCCCGACTCTCTCTCGCTACGGAAAAGTCAGAGACGTACCTGATGATTGAAGTACATGACGAACAATGCTCATTTATCAATTGTAACATTCATTTAAATCCACAGCTAGATTGCGCCGGCCCTCGTCCTCACCAGCTCGTACTGTACAAAGAACTGTACAGAAAAGTATCTTTAGTGATAGTCATACATATACATGTACTTACTGGTGCACAGTGTTCAGGCACGAGTAGCCGAGCGCACGCTGACAGTGGAACTTGCTAAACTACAGGGGGTGAGGTTACAGTGAAGATGCCGGGTCGCGTGCTGCAGATCTGCAATCACTAGAATCGCGTCACAAAGCGCGCTTTCAGCAGAGATCTCCATCCACAAACAGCGATTTCCATCTCCGGCCGCGTATGACGCATGTTTCAGCATTTTTCTAGCTTCATAACAACGTCTATGCCATCATCATGGCGCCTTCTACAAAAACTCTGAGATCCGCCCTCATAGACGGCACTTGCACAGTGTTTGCATCAGAACCTGACACAACATCTGTGAACAAGGTTCGACAGCATGTTGAGAAAGAGCTGTGCCTCGAAGATGGCTTCTTTTCCAGCAACGCCTGGAAACAAGATAGCAAAGAAATAATTAAAGAATACGTTGTAAGTTTTAATAGTTTGCCACGATAAATTGTTTTGCTAACCAGATAACACGCGAAAGGGTAAATTGTTGGACGGATGGAAACCGGAGCAGACTGGCAAACAACGACACAATAGTCTCACAACATCCAAATCTATGAACGACCCCCACTCAGAATCCCCAGAAACAAATACTCCAGAGAAGAGGGTGACGAAAGAAAATCCTACGCAAGGTTTTTCTTCGCCCGACGGAAAGCGAAAACGCGTCTCCGCGAGCAACAGCGATAACGACAACGGAGATGGGTCCAAGAATAATCCGAAGAAGAGGCAAAAATCAGTGTCAGGCTCCCCAGTCCCAGCGATTGAAGAGGAAGAAGACTACTCTGATGTGATCGACGAGCTACCGACTGCGAAACGTAAAAAGACAAAGAAAGCGGCCGCTCCAAAGTCGGACCAGAAATCCTCCAAGCCTAGCAAACCTGCGGTCAAAAAAAAGAGCAGCAGCAGCACCGTCGAGGCAGCTGATCCACAAGAGGCCGAGGTAAAAAAGCTGCAGGGCCAGCTTGCCAAATGCGGCGTGCGCAAGCTTTGGCACAACGAGCTCAAGTCTTGCGACGACACGCGTGCCAAGATCCGACACCTCAAGAAAATGCTTGCCGATGTCGGCATGGAGGGTCGCTTCTCCGAAGCCAAGGCCAGGGACATCAAAGAGACGCGCGAGTTGCTGGCGGACGCTGAGGCGGCACAGGAAATGAATCGTCTTTGGGGCATGGACTCGGAAAGGCGGAGCAAAAGTCGTAATAAAAGTCGCGGCAAACAGATCGTGGACAGTGAAGGTAGTCAAACCGAGACCGGGGATGATGATCCTTCCCAAGCCAATGTCCCCAACGAGAGCGAGCAAGAGAACGGGAAGAAGAACCAGGGTGACGACAATGAGAGTGCTAATTTTGCAGTGAGGAGACGAAAACCACATCCTGATCTTGCATTTCTTGGCGATGACAGCGAATCGGATTGAGACGTTTTGGACCACATGCTTCCTGATTGATTCTAAACACAAAAACACATTGTCGGCACAGCGTTGAATGTTTTCTGTCTTAACTACGGCTTGGAATCACTCGATTGGCTTAACGATTCTAGATAACACTGTCGGGTCATGAGAAATGAGAGTCATGCATTCTACATTGAGGTGAAAAAAAAAGCATGCTTTACTCTGCCCAGGCTCTGTACACAATTCGCGCGCCATACTTTTCGCCCCTTTTCAACAATGTCATGTTCTTCCACTTCGGCACATTGGCCGCATTCACCCAACGGCCTGGCTCACAGCAGAATGCCGACCGGGGACCCCGCGCTGCGACACCCTCCACGGCCGGCACATCGGTGAAGTCGCCAGTATAAAATTGAAACGACGGCTCCGTGCTTAGGACCTGCAAGCGTATGCCCGATTTTGGATGTGAGGTTGTGATGTGCAGCTGCAGCGGCTGCCCGCGCGTGTCGACTGGAACTGAGGCCGGGTCCGCTGTAGTGGTAAAGCAGTGGTCAAACGCGGGTCCCTCGGCGCCCAGCTCAATCGGCCGACCGACCTCAACGTTGGGAAATGCGGTCGGCTCGCCGGTAGGAACACTCGTATTGTCGACGGGGAGGTACTGGCTGGCGCCGAGCGTGGCCTGCGTCCCGGCAATGGTGGCATCGCCGCTAAGGTTAAAGTACGAGTGGTTCGTCATGTTGATGACCGTCTCATCCGCCGCGTCGCCTACCAGCTGCGCCTCGTACTCGATGCCCAAAACTGTCGCTTCCTTGCCGTCGATGAGCTGCGTGCCCGCTGTGTATGTTACGCTTACGTCGAGGGTACCGGGAAACCCCTCATCGCCGTCCTCGCTGGTGAGCTCGAACTGCACGCTCTCGCCGCCCCGCAGCCCGTCGATGCCGGGAATCTGGCGCACGCCCACGGCGCTCGGGCCTTTCCAGACCTTCTTGCCCCAGCCAACGACACCGCCGTGGAGGGTGTTGCCGCTGTTGTTGGCGGCCAGAGGGTACGTCTGGCCGTTGAGGCTGTCTAGCTTGGCGCCCTTGATGCGGTTGGCGACTCTGCCAATGGTTTCGCCAAAGTAAGGGGTGTTGTGCTGCTCGTAGAGTTCCTTTGTGGGAAAGCCTTGAACAATGTTGACGCCTTTGACCATGAAGGACTGGATGATTGCGCCCAACGGCAAGAAGCTAAAGGGAGCGTCCGAGGCCATGATTGATATTGACAGACCGAGACCTGATGATATTATTATTTTTTCGCTCAGTGGAAAATCTGATTTGCTAAAAATAAGCCAGCGAGAAACTTGATGAGGGGATGGCTGAGTTGTAAAAGCATTTGTCTACGGCGTTCTAACTGCAGGGTTCTAGGCATGTAGTGTACAACGGTTTGTGCGGAGTAACCCGTACCACCTCAACAAAGATGCATCATGCGGTACCACTACAGTGCGCATAATTAGGTACCTACATATGTTAGTAGGTACTTTAGTATTTCGAAAGTGTAGCTTGAAAGGCGATTGACTGCAGCTTTGTCTTCCATTGCATATGCTACGTCGGCCAACACTCTAGTCAGAAAAAATGGTCAATTCTCAAGGTATCCAACAAAGGGCTTTTAATAGACCACCACATCGAGAGGTACATGGCGCATTCATTCGCAAACTCATGCGTTATGAAACGTCATCTTCATCTTTATACTGTACCTGTCACGAGGCTTGCTGTGTTGGCAGTCTTTAGTGTGGGCATCCTCTGACAGACGAGGCGCGCCCGAATTCAGTAGTGCCACTCGAGCCTGGCGGCACAGAAAACGTGAAACCTGGCGACAAACTTCTTCCTTCGACTTCTCCCGGCTCATAACAGTAATCATCATCGACTCCATCAACATTATAATAGGCATACATCGGATACGGCGTGCGCTGCCGCTACAAACTATCGGCCACATCACAGCAGCATCTCGGCCGAATCAAAGGCTACTTACACCCGGCATACCTACTACTACCTACCATTCAGGTACCCAGCACCCCACCACTGACGAGTGCCTGTGCGTCAACTCTCCCTCCTCCCAATATCAAGATATACCGTCGCTGCCCCGGTCGTCTGGCTGCCGACTCGAATCTCCTGAATATTGCATTGTCCCGAGGAGTCGCAAGTCACCAGTTGCGCCAACTGTTATTATCATACAGCCCTTCGAACCGGATCAAGGCCTATTTCTTGGGCTCGCCGGGAGCAGTCCAAGTTCAGACATACGGAGAGCACATTGTCGTCTCGAACCATGGCCGGAACGCCACCTCCAGTCCAGTCCCTCGGCAAACGCAAACGCGCCCCTCTTCCGCCACTCAGACCAAGCAGATTCACTTTCAGCGTCAGCGGGGAGGACATAGCCCAAGACGGCAACAGCAGCCCGAGAACCTCTGTACTGCATCGCTTCAAGGGACTCAACATCGAGAGCGGAGGGAGTGGGGTCGGCAGCGCCGATGTCTCGGCAGCTATCGATGCAAATGATGAGCATCTACTCAAACGCCAGAAGTTCGATCACCCCTGGAGTGGGGATGGCGTCGGCGGTATCGTAGGTCATGCCGCGAGCCCGGTGGTAGAGGAGCCATATACAGTAGACGTTGCCCGTCAGGTGGATCGCGTACAGCAGCAACAGGAGAGCAGTGCCGACACGCCTCCCCCGAGTCTAGAGAGGGACTCGTCTCCAGGTGCCGAGGACGGGGACAGTGACAACGACAAAGGTGCAGAAGGGGACGACGAGAGACATGTTGTTGACCCTCTGCGCGCATCGCTGACGTGGCAAGACTGCGAAATCACCATCTACGACCCCGATGACGAGGATGACGATGGCACAGGCGTCAACGGTGTCGGCTTCCGACCTACTCCCGCGGTAGCCCGCGCCCGCGCCATGCAGCGCAGGCGCCAGATCTACGAGTATCGAAGGCGCGAGGAGAGAGAAGCTCGCGCGAGCAGGAATCGGCGGCGCCGCGATGGCGAGGGGTCGTCTCGCGTCAGTAAGGCTCCGCCTCGAAAGGTTCGCTTCAGCGATAAGCTGCGCAATGTCGCCGTGGCCATCATTTGAGCACATCTGGCACGCACCACTGTCGGAATGTTGGTGTCTGCACCCCGCAATTAGCAGGACTTTTTGTTCGTGGTTGATACTACTCTCTTGCGTCTTGTCTTTGTCTTTTTTAGCCTGGTGATTGGAGTATGTTTGCATTTAGCCTGGAGATTCGTTTACTTGGGTCCCTTTGAACACAGGTTCCCTTTTTTAATCTTCTTTGTACATGCTTTTTTCAGCAAGCAATTACGAAATAGTCTCATCCGTAGCTGGTGACACGACTGGTCTTGCCATCAAACAATATACACTTAATCTTACAGTCTCCTAAAATCCAAAAACCAAAAAAAAATTGAAACAAAGATCAAGATCCTCAGCCTGGGAAGGCCTACCGTACCGCTAAAACGTTCCGTGTCACCAGAATTTGTACCATTTCTTCTGCGTCGCTTTGCGTTGCTCCTCCAGCTGTTGCGCCTGCTCCGCGATTCGTTCCGCCTGCAGCCGTCGACTCTCAGTATGCACTTCGACCGCGCGCTTCATGTCTCTCTTCTCGATCCGTCTTAGAAACTGGCAGTACTCGTACGATATGGAGCTTCCCAGCACGAACACGCCGACCGCCCAATTGGCCGCCCTGGACCAGTTCCCTGAACTCCGTGGTCAGTTTCTGCGTCGCCGCGATGACCGACATACTGACCTCGGACGACGAGCTTCAGGCCTCCCGCAGCCGCGCCGCTAATGATACCCGTCATCAGCCCGTTGCGCGCGCACGGCGTGCCTGCTACCTTTGTGAAGTCTTCAGGCTTGATGCTCGCCACAGCGTCAGAGAATGTGGGCCTCTGGTTCATGCCGGCCTGGCCTTTGGGGTCATCGGCGGAGACGGGCATATCGCCGGGTTGCAGTGGCGTGGACCAGACGGCCATGACAGGCTTGCCGCTGGCTGACTTTGGCAGGGTGAGGCCATCCGACCCGTCGAATCGGTCTCCGTCGGCCATTTCCGCCCCTTTGAAGCGCTAATCGCCTATCAATGAATGTCCGACGGGACTGGATCGTAGAATGGGTGCGTCCAGCGGTTCGATTCGGGCGGTGTTGACCATCTATGGAGGCAGTAGTTCTTGAGTTCTGGATTTCGAGCCTGTTGAGGTTGAAGATCCACTCTGGAGAACCGTCAAGCAATAGGCTGCCTGACTGAAGGGACACAGGATCATTACAACATCCGATCTTGACCATTTAAAGAAGCTTCTTGAAACCTATTCCATCCAAGTTTTACATTTCCAACCCAAGATACAGTAGAGTAATTCAACCTCGTAAAAAAATGTTGGTCACAGGCACCGTAGCCTCGCTGTTCAGTATGGTTACTTGGTGGGGCATCCACTTAAAGTGCCTACCAACAGCGTGCCACGCTTTACGCGTCAAAACGCGTTCGTCCATCTCCCTCCATGGCGATCCTGCACCCACCATGTCTGTCTGCTCAACGTCAACTAGCTAGGCTATCGTCATTCCGCCAGCCTACTGCACTCGTGACACGTATACAGCACCAATAGTTCACGCAGAAGCAATTGAATACATTTTTAGTCGAATTGCTCTCGATACTCCTCAGACCCCGTCGTCCATTACTCATGGCGACATATACCTAAACGAACTTCCAGCATCCTCGAGCTCTCAGGCCGTCAGCGCGGCAAGCGATCCACAATGCCCAACACAAGCCTGCGGCGGCCACAAAAGGGCTTCCGACGAGGCGGCAAATCAGCATACCATGGTGCCAAAACACGAATGTTTGCCGCCTCGACTCGGGCCGAGGGCACATCCGCAGACGAACGATGGGAGCGCAACAAGCTGGCCCAGACCATCGACGAGAACATGGGCTTCTCCCGTTTTGAAAGTGGAAGGCGAAGAGAAGGCTGGCTCGTTAACGTGCAGCCTACTGCCATCGAGGATGAACGACTACCGGCTGGACGCGCAGCCCTCGACTGTTACTTCATTGAGCATGACGGGTCAACGTTCAAGGCGACGGTCGAGTACGATCCATACTTCCTCATTGCCGTCAAGCGCGGGCATGAATCCGAGGTCGAGGAATGGATAAAGCGAGTAGCTGGTGGTGGCGTGGTCAAATCGCTGCAGAGAGTGGAAAGAGACGATTTGAGTATGCCGAACCATCTATTAGGCTATCGACGTACATATCTGAAGCTCAACTTTGCCAATGTCAGCGACCTGATGGCTGCAAGGAAGGACATCATGCCCATTGCGGAGAAGAATAAAAAGAACATGAGCGCCATGGATGCTTACGCAGAAGTCGCTACGTACGTATACTGACCGAAACAGTAGACAGACAACAGCTAATTCGAAGCGCCGTTAGTGCAAATGGAAACGGAAACTTCGATCTTTTTGACGATGTTCAGAACGACGCGCGCCATACGACCAATTCTTATTCGGATCCGAGCGACTATATCGTTGATATACGTGAATACGATGTACCTTACCACGTGCGAGTCATGATCGATCTCGATATCCGTGTAGGGAAATGGTATTTCGTGGAAGCGAAGCATGGCATCACAAAGATCTTACCGAACAGTGACCGCTCGTTGCCTGCGGATCCTGTCGTCCTTGCTTTTGATATCGAGACGACGAAGCTACCGCTCAAGTTTCCAGATGCCGCGATTGATCAAGTCATGATGATATCGTACATGATTGATGGTCAGGGATTCCTCATCACAAATCGAGAGATCATCTCCGAAGACATCGGCGACTTTGACTATACCCCCAAGCCGGAGTATCCCGGCCCATTTATGATTTTCAACGAACCGGATGAGAAGGCAGTCATAGAGCGCTTTTTTCTCCACATCAAGGAGGCTCGTCCGACTGTCATCGCTACTTACAACGGCGACTTTTTCGATTGGCCCTTTGTCGAAGCCAGAGCTAGCGTCAATGGCATCGACATGTACCAAGAGATTGGTTGGAGAAAAGATAGCGACGACCAGTTCAAGTGTAGCTATGGCGTACACATGGACTGCTTTCATTGGGTGAATCGAGATTCATACCTTCCGCAGGGCTCGCGTGGTCTCAAGGCCGTCACGGTCGCCAAGCTTGGCTACGATCCCGATGAGCTCGACCCCGAACTCATGACCCCTTATGCAAATGAACGGCCGCAAACTCTTGCCGAATACTCCGTCTCCGATGCTGTCGCTACATACTACCTATACATGAAATATGTACACCCATTCATCTTCTCGCTCTGCACCATTTTACCCGTTGGTGGTGACGATACTTTGCGCAAAGGAACGGGAACTTTGTGTGAAATGCTTCTCATGGTACAAGCATATCAGAGAGAGATTGTTCTGCCCAATAAGCACATATCGCCGAAGGAGGCATTCTGGGACGGCCATTTGCTCGACTCAGAAACCTACGTCGGCGGTCACGTCGAGAGTATTGAGGCTGGCGTGTTTCGTGCGGATATTCCTGTCGACTTTTCCGTCGATACTGGTGCAATCAATGAGCTGATACGAGATCTCGACGCCGCATTGAAATTTGTCATAACAGTAGAGGAGAAAAAGTCTCTCGACGACGTCGAGAACTACGACGAAGTCAGAAGTCAGATTTTGGCCAAACTCAACCTTTTGAAAGAGACGCCAAATCGCCATGAAAAACCGCTCATTTACCACCTCGACGTCGCTTCCATGTACCCCAACATCATGACGACAAATCGTCTGCAGCCCGACTCTATGATCTCGGAGTCGGACTGTGCGGCATGCGACTTCAACAGACCAGGCAAAACCTGCGACAGACGACTGCCTTGGGCGTGGCGTGGCGAATACTTGCCGGCAAAGCGCGATGAGTACAACATGATCAGAAATGCTTTGGAAAACGAAAAATTTCCCGGCAAATATCCCAGTTCGCCACTGAGGACATTCCAGGAGCTCTCTGGTGATGAGCGGGCTGCTCTGGTCCGAAAGCGACTTCAACTCTACTCACAAAAGGTGTATCACAAGATCCACGATTCTACAACCATGGTCCGAGAGGCCATCATTTGCCAAAGAGAGAATCCCTTCTACATCAATACTGTGCGCGACTTCCGTGACAGACGTTACGACTACAAAGGCCAGGCCAAAGTTTGGAAAGGAAAGACTGATTCTCTCAAGGCGTCCGGTGCGCCCTCTAGCGAGGTCGACGCGGCCAAGAAGATGATCATTCTCTACGACTCGCTACAGCTTGCGCACAAGGTCATCCTTAATTCTTTCTACGGATATGTCATGCGCAAAGGTTCCCGGTGGTATTCCTTGGAGATGGCCGGCGTTACGTGCTTGACCGGTGCCACCATCATTCAGCTCGCCAGACAGCTCGTGGAGCGTCTTGGCCGGCCACTAGAACTTGACACGGATGGTATCTGGTGTATGCTCCCGGCAACCTTTCCCGAAAACTTTTCATTCAAGCTCAAGAATGGGAAGAAGCTCAACATCTCTTACCCCTGCGTGATGTTGAACCATCTCGTTCACGACAAATTCACCAATCACCATTATCAGACACTGACAGATCCAAAGACTTTCAAATACGAGACCAATAGCGAGAACTCCATCTTTTTCGAAGTCGATGGCCCTTACAGGGCCATGATTCTGCCGACCTCGAAGGAGGAGGACAAGAACTTGAAAAAGCGTTACGCGGTCTTCAACGATGATGGCAGTCTTGCGGAACTGAAGGGTTTTGAGGTCAAAAGACGTGGTGAGCTAAAGCTCATCAAAATCTTTCAGCAGCAGATTTTCAAGTTCTTCCTAGAAGGCAAGGATCTAACCCAATGCTATACTGCCGTCGCCAAGGTCGCCAACAGATGGCTAGATGTTCTACATAACAAGGGATCGACGCTAGCCGACGAAGAGCTGATGGAGCTGATTTCCGAGAATCGAAGCATGTCAAAGACTTTAGAGGAATATGGAACTCAGAAATCCACGAGTATCACAACTGCGCGACGTTTGGCTGACTTCCTAGGTGAACAAATGGTCAAGGACAAAGGCCTGAACTGCAAATTCATCATCTGCTCACGCCCCAGAAATGCACCAGTAACAGAGAGAGCTGTCCCGGTTGCAATCTTCTCCGCAGAGGAGTCCGTCAAGCGAACGTACCTAAAGAAGTGGCTCAAGGAAGAACCTGCCGACACAGATCCTCGTGCTCTGCTAGACTGGGATTATTATTTAGAGCGGTTAGGCTCTGTCATTCAGAAACTCATCACGATCCCAGCTGCGTTGCAGAAAGTTCGCAACCCCGTTCCACGTGTGGCTCATCCCGACTGGCTTCAACGGCGAATCAACATCAAGGACGACAAGCTAAAGCAAAGAAAGCTCACAGACGTGTTCACTAAGGAGCCCCTGAGTGACATCACAAATCTCAATGGGCACAGTTTCGGGGATATGGAAGACTACGGTGCCAGGCTTCTCAAGCCGCGGCCTGTCAATGCAGCAATCGCATCTTCACAAGCTGTGCCCGCCACGCAAAAGCGCAAATCCCCCGAGCCAGTCCAACATGTAGATCCGATGGCAGCGCTTCCGACCGTGATGCCTGGCCCGTCCGAAGATTATATCGGCTTCTTGAGCTTCCAAAAGAAGAAGTGGAAACTTCAGAAACAAGCCCGAGTCCGACGCCGCCAACTTTTTGGCGACAGGAGAGGAAATGCTACTACCAGCAACATCCAACAGACATTCATGAAGCAGGCGCATCTGACTTTCATGAGCACTTGGCAGCTACTCCAGCTTCGAGCGACGGATACACCCGGCATCGTCACCGCATTCGTCCTGATTGATTCGAAAATCCATACGCTCAAGGTTCGGGTGCCACGGCAAGTGTTTTTGAATTTGCGGAGCAAGGATTTGCCAGACATTGAAATCGACGGCTGCGAAGTCGAACAAGTCAATTACACACTGCCCAACGGCCATCCATCAACGCACTTATTCAAACTTACAGTGTCCGAGGATATCTATTACGGCGAGACTGCGAAATTTTCGCTCTTGTTCAACCATCCTAGCGTTGAGGGCGTGTACGAGAAGCACATACCCCTCAACATCCATGCTGTACTCCGTCTCGGCAACTCGTGCACGATCGATGCAGAGCAGAACGCAGTCCTTGGCAAGGGCTTGGAGCAGGGATTCGATCTCGGCAGCCTCAAGCGTCCGATCAAACCCAAGACGTACCTCGACTCTTCACCGCTAGCCTACATTTACCTGTCCCACATCACTGCCGGTGAGCGCCAAATATTTGCTTTGTTCTCGACTACTTCGGACAAGGCAAATGTCATCATCCAACAAAAGAGCCGTGATGCGGGGCAGGACCTGCCCAATATCACACGCATGTACTCCGAAATGCTCTCGAAACGTGCGGAAGAATCAGCTGGAACCAACTGGCAAGACTGCTTCACATATCAAGAAAAGGTCAGCTTCAAAACCACCCAAGTGACCACAAGACGTAAAGCATATCTCGAAATTGGAGATGTAGTCAAGCAGATGCGCAAGGATCAGCACAGACCACAGATGATGGTCATACAGTCCTCACAGCGCAACTCATTAGTCCATGATGTTCCTATTCTTGGCGAATTCCCAGTTCTTCCGCTCAAGTACGACATTTCAGACAGTTCTCTGCCTCCTCTCGGCTGGCAAGCAGTTGTCGCCAGACGTCTCGTCAGCCACTATCTAGGTCTAGGTTCTTGGGTCTTACATCTGACGGCGCTCTCCCGATATGGCGACGTTCCACTGTGCAATCTGGAACGAGATGATCCTCGGTACTTGATTGATATCGCATATGCTAGACGTCTGCAGGCGAACAACATTGTACTGTGGTGGTCGCCGGGCCCACGGCCCGATCACGCTGGCCACGAGAGGGACGATCTAGTTGGCCCGCTGGATGTGGTGAAGATGCCAAATATGAACAACCCTGGCACTTACTCTTCGGTCTGCATCGACTTGAACGTTCGCAACCTCGCCATCAACACAATATTGACGTCGGCTTTGGTGAATGATCTAGAGGGTGCAGACTCGGTTTCATTCAATCCTTCCGCTGACGGTTCAGACAGCTTAGCATCTGAAAGTGCATTTGCAAATGCAGGCGTTCTTGTTCTCCGTGAAATGGTCAAGGCTTGGTGGGCTGAGGCTTGTCGAGGGAGCACAATGGCAGATGTGCTGGTGCAGCACTTAGTCCGCTGGGTAGAGAATCCTGACTCGTTCATGTACGACCGTGCTTTGCACTACTATGTGCAGATGATGTCGAGAAAGGCTTTTCAGCAGCTCATGGGTGACTTTCGCCGCGTTGGCTCCCAGGTCGTTTTTGCCAACGCGAACAGACTCATTCTTCAGACTACCAAAGCCGAGGTGGGAAACGCATTTGCTTATAGCCAATACATCATCAAATCGATCAAGAGCAAGCCACTGTTCCACTTCATCGATTTGGAGATCAAGGAGTACTGGGATTATCTCGTTTGGTGCGATGAGTTCAACTATGGTGGCAAGGCCTGTCAGGAGGTGATTGAGGCAGATGAGCAGCCGCTGGAAACCATTATGCATTGGCAAATGGCTACATTTCTACCAGAACGCTTGGAGCCGAACTTTCAACAATGGGTCATCGAGTTCATTGAGCTGATGCATAGCTTGAAGCGTCACGCGACCAATGATCCGGGCTCGACTCCTCGGCTAACCCAGCTGCCGAGTCGCAGAAACGAAGACGAGGACGGACAAATCATCCTCGGGAAGAGCTATGAAAAGCCGCTGAAGAAAGCTATTTCAGGTCTCATCGCGCAGCAAAAACGGGAGCTACTACACCCTGAGCTTGCGGGTGACTATTCGTTTCCAGACTTGCCGGGCTCCCACCTGCGGCCGCGCAATGCCATCCTCGAGCTCGTCAAGTCACTGATGCAGATTTTGTCTCTGGACAAGAACATCACTCTCGAGGCCCGGCTTCTGCGCAAGGAGCTCCTCGCTCTATTTGACGTTCGCGAGTTCTCCAAGGACGGAACATTCGCCAACCCGTCAGAGAGCCTAAAACTAGTGCAGTTCTCGTGCGACAGCTGCACTATGGCGCGCGATCTCGACTTTTGCCGTGACGAGGTCCTTCTCGGCGCGGGCAAGAGTAGCGAGTGCGCGAGCTGGAACTGTCCGATTTGCGGCGCCGAGTACGACCGCATCGTGATTGAGGAGCGGCTGCTGGCCATGGTCGAGAGCTGGTGCGTCGAGTGGACGACGCAGGACCTCAAGTGCTCGCGCTGCGGCGCGCTGCGGCTGAACGACTTTATGGAGCACTGCACGTGCAGCGGTGAATGGAAGGAGACAGTGTCGCGGACGGAGATCGGGCGCAAGCTGAACGTGATGCGCCGCGTGGCCAAGTTTTACGGCCTGCGGATGCTAGCCGATGTGGCAGATCGTTTCAGTGAGGCGATGTGAAATTTTGATGTGCGGCAGAAAAGCGACGACTTGATGAGTTTTGAATCTTTTGGAGTTATAATGTACTACATGGTTTGTGAGGACGCGCAATCGGGACAGGTCAGTGTTGGGCATTTTCTAATCTGTTGGGGCGTTTCGCGACTTTGTCCTTTGTGGTGTCTCATTACATTGCTTCCAGGACTACATTGAAGTCGATACATATTGATTTACCATTTGTTGCCTCTAGATTAATGACATGCTTATGATGTAAAGTTTCTGCGTCGGCCTCGCCTTTGACACCGCTGATGCGTCGTTTGGCATCGTGCGAGGAAAATTACCCACCATGGGTAGAAGCTCGACCATGGTGTTGAATGTCCAATAGACCTCCTGATTTGGTAGGACTTGCTCATTTCACTGTAGAACTTTTGAACACGTTTCGTAGTACTCCTTCATCGGAGCCTTCTTTACTTCTCGAGAGATTGAACACAAATTTCGCCATTCACCATGGCAAATGCAAATGATATATAAACAGCCCGCAGCTCCCGCTTGCTTCCCCTCTACGCTTGAGGGTCAAGGTTAGCCCGAGTATACTCCAACACCGTCCGGATGCCCTCGTCCAGCCCCTCCACGGCCAAGCATTCATCGATCCAGGCCTGCATCTTGGCCACCAGCGCGGGGCGGTCCTCCGTCGTCGCCAGGTGGCTCTTCAGCAGCGGCAGCACCTCGCGCAGGCCGCGCGGGAACTCCGACGTCAGCGGGCTCACGCCGGCCACGGGCTGGCGGATGATGCAGCTCGCGGTGGCGGGATCGCGGGGAAACTGCGCGGACAGAACGTCGAGCACGTGCTGCGCGGTGCGGGCGGCGAGAGCGGGCAGCTGCGGCCGGAAAGAGGCGAGTGCGAAGAAGAAGCGCTCGGCGACGGTGGGGGAGAAGAAGGATTGCCTGCGGGCGATGTCGAAGATGGCGATGGGTATGGCGCCCTCGAGGGCCGGGTTGCTGCTTCCGTCGCCGGCCGTGAGCTGCTGCGCGGCGGACTCGTCGATGACCTTGGCCTGTGCCCTGCTGGGCTCTGGGAAGATGACGCCGTCCTCGTTCTCCTCGTCGTCGCTGTCACCTAGGCGTAGTTCATCGTCGTCGCCGGAGCGGCGAACGGCAAGGACATCTCTCGTCTTGCCGCTGCTCTTCTTCGCCTCTACCTTGACGAGCCAGTCCATCTCGCAGCGCGCGTACTCGATCCACAGGCGGTCGTCGGCGGTACAGAAGCGGCAGCCGCGCATGAAGTAGCCGCGGGCGGCGGCCATGTCGCCGTTGCCGGCGGAGCGGCGGCCGGCGACGATCCAGAGGTCCGGGTCGGCGGGCATCATGCGCAGGGCGCTCGTCATGGTCTTGCGCCAGCGCTTCGAGGCCTTGACGTGGGCGGTGTAGGAGAGGTACTCGCGCCAGAGGGGACTACTGCCGGGATGCCGCCCGACGCTGCGCTCGTATATGCCGAGGATGCGGCCCTGGCCGGCGTGCGCCGAGGTGAGGTGCTTGATCTTGAGGCGCTGGCAGCGCTTGGTGCGGAGCTTCTCGAGGGACTGCTCCCATTGGGCGTAGGAGGACCAGTCATAGGCTGTGTTGCCGGGAGAGAGGACCTTGTGCTCGTACTGGTTTCGTTTTTTAACAATGGTTCGAATCTCATCCTGTAGGTGGGATAAATGTCAGCTTTAGTGTCGCGTGCAGTATGAGGGAAAGAGCAGAAAGTGAAGCGACGCATGGTGATACGGCGCCCCATACCTTGGAGAAGATTTCCCTGTCCTCCCATTCTCGTAATTGTGGCACAGATCGCTCGAGGAAATAACGAGCTTTTTCAGAAACGCCTGCCATCATCAGTTGATCTCTCTCTTAGTGACTGAGACTCTCGATATTAGCACTACAAAGACGTTTCGGGAACAAGTTCGTTGCAATTTTTCGCGACGGTATCTAGAAATTTTAGCGGGGCGTCTTTTCCCGGGTGTTGGAGTTGTGGCTGGTGATACGACGTATGTGTGGCTTGGTCGTGGCTGGAGCTATCCCCCACCTGAGACTTGTCACGGCTGCATACAGTGACCACTACCTAGTAGGTACTGTAGGCCGTAGTCACTGTACATAATCATGTAGCTGCGTGGCTGCATGGCTGCATGGCAATAAACACGCCTTATAGTCTTTAGATGAACCAATCGCCGTTCGGCTCTGTCTCGTGTCTGCTCCACAGGTGCCTTCGGACGCGCCATCGCGAGCCACGGCTTCCGAGGACCCTCTAATAGCTAGTGAAAAGGCATCCAGGGGAAAAGTGGCATCGCCCTCGTCCTCCCTTTAGCCACTCTTCTTCATCGCTTGCTTCAATTCGTACTCCTCCCCCCCCCCCCCCCA